>PVJL010006198.1:0-95897 GCA_004026885.1 Lyroderma lyra | reverse complement strand
CCCAGTTCTGGTGCACCGCCGCCCAGTTCTGGTGCACGCCGCCCAGTTCTGGTGCGCCGCCGCCCTGCCAGTGTCTCTTGCATCACAGCGGGCGCGGTCCATCTCCTGCAAGGCTGAGTGAATGACGTATGGAAACGTACCAGGCACACAGTTCACATGTTACTGACAGATCTTGACTTAGAACCATCTCTTTGCAGCACTTCTTAATTCCGCCCCTAAAGCAGGCCCACACCTTCCGTAACTGAGTTCCTTGGGGATGTCCCTAGTTCTTAGGGGAACCATCTCGTACATTTCCGCGGGTCCCTGTAAATGAAAAAAAAAAAAGAGTGCGTGCTACCACCTCGCCTTGGTTTTGGGTGGGTGACACCCTGGTCCTCATTAGAACGGTTTTCCTAGTATCTATGTTAACATTGTCAAACCAAATTCTTTTCTCTGTTTCAGACATTAAATTTCGTTTTCCTAACTGACCTTGCTCATGATAGATCCATTTATTGTCCCTGTGTCCTTCTTTGGTTCAGAATTGTACACACTCTGCATTTAATACCCCGGTGTAACCTTTCACTTGGGGATTCAGCGTCCTGTAAATACAGGTCCTCACTTCATCTCACCATTGTTACCTAGCAGTGGTTTAAACACTGTTTGCATTATAACTACTTTCAATCCCGCTTTATGCATTCTATTCCAACGGGTGTGAGGTCATTTTTCAATCCACAGACATGTGAAGGCATCGATTTCTGGGGTGGATCTCTGAAAACACTGAATTTTACATACACATAAATGTATTAGCCAGAGCTGGGAGTATATAGGACCCGAGTGGTAGGTACGGGACCAGAACTGCTGAGTTCCAAAACTCAGACCTAAAGTAATTTTTCTTCTGAATGCTTTTTATTTTTTTTTTTAAAGACAGGATGTTTAATACCAGCCTTTTGATCCATATTCAGGTGCTTTAAAAAGGTTACAACCTGGACAGGCTAGATCTCTTATAGAATGGTGCATGTTTTACAACTATTGGCTTCCGTTTGGATTACTCAGCACTTACTTTTTTTGGACTGGATCTAGGAGGTACCAGCCCCTTGACACTACATTTATTTATTGTGTTCACCTAATCATGACCTCCTTTCCGAAAGAATTTTCAAGTAATGGCACTTTGGTTCTGCTGCTGGATTGCACACTCACCCAGGAAATATTTCAAATGTTAATATAATGCATTCCAGTAAGCCAATTTGTGTGTTGCTATTTCAAATGATTTAAATTCCATCGGCTCACTAGTGAGTCCAACAGTCTTCTTAGAGCATATCGAGTGTGTGCACTTGAGGAATCATCTAACCCATCATTCTCAAAGTGTGATCCCAGGTCAGCAGCATTGGCATCAGGAGGAGCTTGCTAGAAACACAAATTTTAGGGCCCTCCTACTAAATCAGGAAGTCTGCGGGTGGGGCCAGGCAGGCTGAATGTTAACTATGATTCAAATACACACTTGGAACCAATGCTGTCACTTACCCTTTTTACTGTCAAGAAACTGAAGCCAAGAGTGATAAAGACCTGCTGGAAGACACGGACTAGGGCTGGCTAGCGATAATGTGAGCGTGGGAACGGGTCCTGGTACTCTTTCAACTGTCCTGTACTGCCAGTGAGGCTGTGCGCTCTCTATCGGAGGGTTGAAATGCCCTAAGTTTCCACAGCTAGTGCCTGAGTTCCTCCTACATGGCCACTTTTCCGATTCCCGCACCATCCAGAAGGCTCCCTGCTGTGTCCCTCCACCTTGAGATTCCGTTTCCTTACTTGGATATTTAATTGAGCATGTAACCTCATACATTCAGCCACTTGCTTTTAAAGCCCCAGCTCTTTGCATAGGGGCTTTGTGATGCTTATTTTTCCTGTTTTGTTTTACTACATGCCTTATTTCTGAATCTGAAGGTCCACGAGCACCAAGAAAAACTTGGTGACGTTCTTTCTATTTTTTGCCAGGGAAGTCTAGCTAAAGGCACCTCTGTCTCCTAAAGTCCATTTGCAGGAGGCGTCTTTCAAAGCCGGTGAAATTGTGAGCAGATGAAGTTCCGCCTTGCTGTTAACGAGGCTGCCTCGCCAGACCTGTCAGCACCTGAGCTGACCCTTTTGTGTTACATCCTCTGCTCCAGCTGCTGCCATTGGCTGTTAATCAGGAGTGTTTAGACTTTTTCATTCGCACTCGATTGCCACTGGCCTGCTTGACTTGGTATTCAGAGTTGGTTCATTACAGAGAAGATTGTTGCAGCCCTATCTCGACGTTTCACTGCCAGCTGGCAGTGATGGGTCAATATTGCTTCTACTGCTCTCCACAAAGTGGAAAGTATGCGATCATACCAATTAGGTGGTTTAAGCAATTTTCTTTTTCTCTTCAACCTTCCCTTTAGCTGCTAAAACTGGTCTAGAATTAAAGGGGAAAGAAAGGAATTATTAGAGACCAAACCATTGGCTTAGGGTGCTAAGGAGATTAGCCTGCTGAAACAGCACGATCTTCAAGAGGATGAGATCAAAGTCAGGAGTCTCGGGAACCTCTGCCACGCTTCTAGTCTGCACGTTGGCAGCAAACGGAATAATAGATCTTTTGGAAACAGTTTGCAGGAACTCAAGGCATGTTATCATGGCCTTCACTGTTTCTGACTGGTGAACTTTTCTTCAGGGTGGAGGGACCATGGTGATATTCCAGAATTCCTCAACTTGTTTGATTTCTAATAGCACTGAATCATTGGCATGTCCTATTCACCAGTCTAACTTCTCATTTTTAAAAAAATTTTCAATGTATTTCCCCTGGATTTTGACATCTGCACATATATGGTCTCGTCAGCTATATTTTGGGCAGCAGGACATGGGAAAATACACACATTTTGGAGTCAGTGAAAACTGGGTTCAAAAGCCAGCTTCGCTACTTTCATGAGGTTGAGTGGCCCTTGAGCAAGACATCCAACTTCTCTAAGCCTATTTATATCCGTAACCTTGAGATTAAAAAAAGCAAAACTAATAACATTTACTTATGATGCCCTTTTTTATGTTGTTGTGCCGATCATTATACAAATGCCGAGGCTAAGTGTAAGTAAGAAGGCTACGGAAGGCAACTAAAAGGGCCACGTGTTTCCACTCAGGCACCCCAATACGGCCTTTTGGTGGAAATGAGATATTAGCTGGGTCTTGAAAAAGCAACGAGGCGGGTGGGTAAATATGTTGGGGGAGGCCTTCCCAGTAGAAGATAAGAGTCTAAGAATGGTGTGGAGGCCCAGGGGTACACAGAGACCCAGACACAAGATATGAGCACAAAACTACACTGCTGATAAGAGTGTAGGGCGGGTGGTGGGCAGTGAGGACTGGACAGAAGTAAGGCTGGGGAGCCAGATCAGGACCTCTGTGCATGTGGTAGAGCTCAGACTTTATTTTCTTGTGATGCATAGCCCGTGTGTGCATGGGTTTAAGTATGGGTTTGGATGGATCACCTGGGTAGTAGTGTGGTTGGTGCATTAGAAGAGAATAATTGTTAGAAATGGTAGTCACTGTGGGGATATTGTGAGTAGTATGTGTAATATAGCTGTCCGTGCAGTTGTATCTGAACCAAGGGCCAGAAAACCTTTTCTGTGAAGGGCCAGAGGGAATATTTTCAGCTTTGTGGGCCACGTGGTCCCTGTCACAAATACTCAGCTCTGCCATGGTGGCGTGGAAATAGCCACAGACAATATGAAAGGGAGTCAGTGCAGCTGTGTTCCAGTAATCCAAGTGGGAATTTCATAAATTTTCACATGTCAAGAAACACTATTCCTCTTTTGAGGAATAGTTAAGAACACAAACACTCTTAGCTTGTAGACCATACGAAAATAAGGAGCGACTGTGTGTGCACGTCTGCCCCTGCCCTAAGTAAACGTTCCATCTGTCCCTGTTCTCTCCGGTAACCATGACATTCTCTTCATGGTACTTAAAGCCCAGCTATGGAATTGTTTAATAGAGTTATATTTTTCAGCCTTTTTAATGATTTTTTTCTTTTTTTCTCTGCTTTGTTTGTGAAACCAGTGTTTTCCCCCTACAGTCATTAAACTGTTTTGTTTGTAAAGTTTATTTTTTTCCTTGAACTTTAAAAGTTTTATCTTTCACATTTAAGCTTTCACTTCATTAGAAAAGAGTTTGGAATACAGGCTGAAATTTGAATCTTATTTACTCTTTTCCCTTCTGTATTGATAACCACCTTTGACAGCTCCAGTTATTGAAAAGGCCATCTTTCTCCCACAAACTTTCTTTAAAAAAAATTTTTAGCCTTTTTATCCATTTGTTTCCTCATTTGCATATTAGAATCAGTTCATCAAGTTGCTACTAACAACTCCTTGTATTTCAAAGAGTTGCTTTGATTTAGCTTAATTTGGAGAGACAGTCAACATTTTTACAATCCAAAGTGTTCTTTTGGACGACCATGACGTGTTTTACTTCATTTCTTTCACCACTTTCCATAAAGCTTTGTAATTTTCTCCATAGAGATCTTGCACATTGTTGGCTATGGTTAATTTTTTAACTGGATAACTTGCTTTTTACTTGCTCTTTAATTGACATGCTGAAAATTACAAAATATAACTATGTTTTCATGTTAGACTTTTGCCACTGAAATGAAAATAACATGCATAGCCTGTACAAGTTTTGTAGAATTTCAATGTGTGAAAAATTTTTGCCCCCCAGTGGGTAAATTTGATTTGGGGATGTGACGAAAAGTTATGCAGCATCAAGATTATGAAATAAGAGATCCCATTTTGGTTAAAATTAAGGAAGTCTGATACTTCCCGAAAGAGAAGTTCTTCACGTGAACTGCTCCTGAGTACGTTTCATTAAGGAAGTGCAGAGTGTTCTGATGAGTGGTAACGTTATTTGGCTAATTTGCTGTTTTCTAAGAGAGCATGTCCTATCTGGCTGTCTTAACTTAGTAATTTTTAAAAGAAGTTGTCTGTTACTCATATACATTATTGAATGCTTATCTGAATACCTACATAAAACTCTTACCATAGATGTGTTTATCACTTCATTTGTCATGATATCATAGATTCAAACTTTTGACGTTTATCTCTCTGAAGTTGTGACCCAGCGTAGCAGTTTATAGATTTCTTTGCTTACCTGCCATTGTAAACATCTAATTGTTAGCTTGTTACCTCCAGCCATCAATATTCCAAGTTTATTTAGTTTTTCTCTATGTATCTTGACTTCTTCTAGTACAGAAGCATCTAATGACAAATGAAAGGAGCTTGTCATATTTTCCTTTCCCTTCCTTTTAATGCCACATATATGTGAACTTTTCTTCTTAAACTGTTGTTGATTTTTGAGGTTTACAGTTATTATTAACGGTTTCCCAAACTGCCATGGCATATCAGAAACTGTCATAACCTTTCCCCCCATATATTATCAGTTGTCATTTTAAAACTTGTAGAATTATTGTGGCATAAATGCTTGTGTTCTTAGATCTTTTTGCATTTCTGTATTATCACTAATTGTATATATTGATCTGGTTCATATTTTGCTTACATCTTATGAAAATTAACTCTACAAGCTCTATATTCCAGTCAGATAAATATATACATGCTGAAATAGTCATCAACATATTTCTCTGTAACTTTCACATTCTTTGTAGCTTCTCTTATAATAAATTATGGCTTTATAACTTCTCCCATTCACTAAACACTTGCTCTTGCGTGAATTTCCTTTACTTGGGATCAATACTCACCAATTTTGCAAAGAAATTAAAGGTGACTGAGTTTCACACCTTATGCAATAACTGCACATGTAAATCTACCCAACATATATTTCATTTTCAAAATGAAAATATTCTCATATTTATGACCCTACAGGGAGGTCATAAATGGACACATTATGTTACCTTAAACATGTAATAAATTTTTTTTTTTTTTTTTTTTTTGCTTTTTGGTATGTGGGTAGCTCCCTGGCCTGGAATCGAACCCAGGCCGCAGCGCTGACAGCGCCAACGCCGAAGCCTTAAGCCACTACACCATCAGGGAACTCCCGTTAAACATGTAATAATTTGATGAAAGTCTCCTTGGTTACCAGACTGTGTTTTTAGGTATTGTGGTTAAAATAGCTTTATTGAGAGGACAAGGACATTTTTGTAAATGTTTATTTCTATGCAACTTACTAATATATTGTTACTCACAGAGGATCTTCATATCTTATCCCTTAACTATTGTTCATTTTCTCAAATCTCTGTATTTGCTTTCACATAACAGCAAAGTATAATTCTTTTAAAAATGGAAATAGGATGTAATTTGCAAAATGTTTTTAAGTGTTCCTTTTTCCCCTTCAACATTATGCCAGCATTTTGAGTCACTGTCACACAGGACTCAGTGACAGCTGGTACAATATACACATTCTACCTGCAAATAATAATTAATACATTAAATACATTGCATGTATAATGCAACCCATGAAACTCTTTTTTAAAGGCTACGACTGGTAAAAATAGTATATGTTTAAGAATGAGTTTCCTTGGTTCATGTAAGTACTCTAAAGAAATACAATGCAAATACAAGGAGATGTATTTTTTTTTTTCAATTAAAGAGGCTCCAACAAACCTGAATTAACACAAGTACTTACTCTCTATCCACTCTTTGTGTCATGATTTGGTTTACTTTGATTGTCAGCAGTTAACAAAGGACTACCTCCCTTCTGCATGCCTGACATCTGTTTGTTTAGGATTGCTTTGCATAATGAAGAAGTGAACCTGAAATGTTACCTAAAATTGGAAAGAGTGCTTGCTGCTTGGCATAATACATTATAGAGGACAGACAAGTTTTTTCTACCTGTTGATCAGCAGATACTAAAAGTCATACTTTTTTTTTTCCAACAAGAAAAGGATGTGTCGTGGATTTTTTTTAGGCAAGTGAAAGCTCAGTGCTTTTCAACATGCAACCTGCAGATCACAGCTTTGAAATCACCTGAGAAGCATGTTTAAAGCACAATTTTAGGACTAAGTCCAGACCTGCTTCATCAGAATCTCCATGCATGGATACCAGAACAACCATAATTAAAGTGAGATTGCTGTAGGTAAACCCACCAAGGCTAAAAGTTGAGACAACTATCTAACTGGCAAGAACTTTTATGATGTAATAGTCCTTGTCCCAAGTCTAGCTGAACCACTCTCATTTGTCTAGCTTTGCGTCTCTGCTTTCTGACCTACTGGATCAAGAGGCAAGATTTTGTCATCTCTAAACTGCCCCCAGCCCTAAAATTCTGTAGACACAGCATTCTGAAAGATGGTAAAGAAAAGGAGGGTAGGAAAACTATTGAGATGGGAAAACTGGATGGAATGTAGATTTCATAACCATAGAGAAAAAAAGACAGTTTACAATAAAATGTGTTGTTTTTTTATTTTCAATGTCATTTTTTAACCATAAAAACCTTTGAGAAATTCTGAAAAGATAGTGGTTAGTTTACATGCAGAATTTATTTATTCTCCTAACTTAAATCATAAATTGATGGAGCATGGCATATATCACAAAAACAAACTACAAAAATATCTAAAACTAAATAAGGAGACAAGAAAACCGAAGGAAGCAATGCTGCAAGTATTAGACCTTAGGAGATAATTCTGTTAATCGATAAAGAGCAAAACCTAAAAGAGATAGAAGCGAGGCTTCCCCTGGAGTGTTTTGCATAAAAGAACATAAGCTTTCTTTTACTTAATTTATACAGTTTGCCCTATTCTTCATTTTTTACCTTTATGCATATTTACTAAGAAATTTGTAACTGTGTTTTCTTCTGAAATTTTAAGTTCAATCATATCAGGTCTTATCTTTCATTTTCAGTAATCACTGGGCTCATAGTAGTATTTGGAAATGGGTAAGAGGTAAATAAAAAATGTTGACATCTAAGATGGTAAGTAGAAAAGTTCTTTATTAATTAGCTTAGCAGTCCTTCTCATTCACCAATGCGAGATTACTTTTCTTAAAATGTGTTTCCTTCATGCACCTCTGCTGTTCAAGAACTGAAAGCCTCATCTTGGCATTTGAGGATTGCAGTGATCTTGTTTCATCTCATCAAGCTGACCAAATATTTACTTCCTTATCAACTTTATTACCCCAGCCCAGTCAGTACCACCTCTGATGATCTGCTAGTCAGGAAGCTTTTCAGGGAATAGGGGTGAGCTGGACATCTAGTAGCTTTTATGTGCACCAGTTACTGTTTTATTCAGCTGTATGAAATAGCAATACTTTAATCAAAGACTGGTTATTTTTGTCCCCAACATTAGGACTTTTGGAGGAAAGAAGATACTGTGATTATTTAAGCAATGGCTTTTCTCTCATGTTTTGAAAAGTAGCATTTGCATCTTCTCATTATCTCTGAGTTCAAGGTAGAAAGAACAGAGAATGGGTGAGAGATGTACCATTTGTGTCTGTAATTTTGTATTGGGAAGGAAAAGAAGTATTCCTCCCAGATTTCTACTTACGTATTATAGATCTTATCACATATTATATGACACACATCTTAATCACATGTATCATACCATTGCACATATCACACATTATCATAAGACACATCTTACCACATATCATATGAGCATATCTAGCTGCAAGGGAAGCTTGGTAATGGAGTGTTGCCATTTTGTGGTCACTGTTATTTCTTTGCTTTGTTATATTTTATGCACTCCTAATATATTTGTAATTTTCTCCACATGATCATGGTGTCTTGTCAATTATATGCTTTTCATGAACAGAGGTTCAGAGGTTAGGGTTTCCTGTTTGTATAACACAAAAAGATTAGTCTAAAGTGGGCACTTAATAAATATTTCTTGGTGTATGTTTAATACCTACTGTTGTCTGCTCTTAGGCTTACAGTAAGGAGCTGAGGTTCTAGAATAAAAAATGGAATTTGAATCATTAATAACTTATTTAATAGCTACTGGCTTGTCATGTAACATCTCTGAAACTTATTTCCTTATCTGCAAATCAGTGAAAAATAATCAAACGTATTTTATTAGATTTGTTTGCAATATAATCAGGAAAATTCAAGTGAAAGTGTGTTGTAAACAATTAAACACTAGGTTTGAAAAAAATCATTGTTATTAATAGAGTATTTCTAAAATTCTCGAATAAAAATAGACTAAGTGACAGGTTTATAAGAGGCAGTAGAAGTTATTCTCCTACTGTTATATGGCATTCCTTTGAAGTGGTACAACTAAAGCGAAAAAGAGACAGCAATTACAACTAATAAGCTGTTGCATTCAATTTGTCAGGCTCTCCCAATTGCTCCTACAGTTTCTCAGGTTAACTTGCCGTTTGTTCTGATATTACTGCAACAGCAAGCAGCAGAAAAAGATGTGGCACTTTATAAGAAATGCAGAACTCCAGAAAAAAAAAAGTCTAATCAGAACTCCTGCTCAATATAGAATAAGAAACACTGTGACAAATTTACAGTTATATGTGGACAGGAGCACCCAGCAATATAACTGTAGTCCCCCTCTCCCCACCTTAGTCATGGTTTTGCATTCCCTGGTTTCAGTAACCAACAGGCAAACTTGGTTGAAAAATATTAAATGAAAATATTCCAGAAATAAACAATTCATGAGTTTCAAACGGCATACCATTCTGAATAGCATGATGAAATCCTGTGCTGTCCTGCTTGGAATGTGAACTGTCCCTTTGTCCAGCATATCCCCACTTTATAAGCTAGCTGACCCTTAGTCACTTAGCCCTCTCGATTGTCAGATGTACTGTCATGGTATTGCAGTCCTTGTGTTCAAGAAACTTGTGTTTTACTTAATAATGACTCAAAGCATAGTGGTTAAAATTTCATCATAAGTATGTATCTATAGGAAGAAAAACAGAATACAGGGGTGTGTGTGTGTGTGGTTTGGTACAATTGGCAGTTTGTGTTTAGCATTAGTGTATTTTGTGTGTGGCCCAAGACAGTTCTTTCATTGTGGCCCATAGAAGCCAAAATTTTGGACACCACTGGCCTATGTTACACTGAAGTAACAAATAAATACCAAAACAAATACCAAAATCTCAGTAGCTTACCCAAAGAAGGCAATCTATCTTATCTGATTGGGAAGGAACTTTGCTCCAAGTCATTTCTCACAGATTCCAGCTAACAGAGGCTCCAGGATTTTGTGATGCTGCCATTGCAACCCAGGCCCCTGGCCGGGAACGTGATGGCAACGCTGAAGGACCCCGAACTGGAAGTAGCATCCGTCACTTCCACTCAGGGCCCATTGTTCAGGACTTGTCATGTGGCCTCTACCTGGAAAGAGGAGGCTGTCTTTCCTTATGCCCAGGATACCACCAGATAACCAAGCGAAGTCCCTGCAACATTTGGGTGCCCTTTAAAGACTGCATCTCCAAGACTGACTTGGGCAAAGAAGGGAGGTAATGAGCAATCTGAAAGTAAGCGTACGGCTTTACTTTTTAGCCATACGATCTTCACTACCTACTCAGCCAGTGGTGCGTAGCTCAAGTCAGAATCAGACAAATGGTTAGGGCATGGAGGTGTCCCCTTCAGAGTCTCCCCTGACGAAAGTTGCCGAGCTGTCATCTTAGTTTACTCTTTATGTCTTTGATTTTAATGCAAACACCTACATGTACATTGCATTTTGCCTGGCATCAGGGAGAATACAAAGGGTTTCAAAATAGCTACCTCTTCCTTTAAGTTTATAATGTTAGAGCCGAGAGAGTATTTGGACTGTAAAAAAATAACTGGATGGCAATTCTTTGTGAAAAAAATGTACAATTATATCAAAAGCATTGGAAATAAACAAACAAGATTATATTTCTAGGTAACAGAAATGGAGGGAGGTTCTCAGGAAGAGATGTAAGTGGGGCCTTGAAATTGGATGAGCAGTGGGAAAGATTGAGGATAATTTAGAATGAGGCAAGCAGTGCGTGTTTGTGGCATAAGTACAGTAATGATTGTGACATGCTCCATTGAGGAACCTATTTGGAACTTCCAGGTCCTATTTTCAAGGATATTTCTTCCTATATTTGGGGTAAGAACCTCTATAGAAAACTAAATGTTCGGCTCCTCTCTTTCATGACCATCTCCTTTCTTCTCTTTCTGCACCCCCAACTCTCCCTAGCTCTAAACTTTTATATCTGTATCCTTCTGGTTATACTTCTTTTTACTAAATTAGGAGTCATTTCCAATGGTCTGCTATAAGCAGTGGGATCTACATCTCTCAAATATTGAGGAGCATCTTGGATATGCAAAGCAAGGGAATTTGAAGATAAATGCAACACAGCCCTTGTTTTGAGTACCTTACAGTCAGGTAGGAACCAAGGCATATAAGCAAGAGATGCCAGCAGACAGCTGGGTTTGTTCTATGAGATCCCTGGGGACTTGGATTTTCCAAAAGGAGTAGAAGACCTTTGGGGAGAAGAGACCCCTGCCCTGAATTGTAAAGAAAGAAGAATACTTAACTACTTGCAGAAAAGGGTAGAAGATCTTTAGGCAGAGCTGTGTGAATAAAGACATAGAGGTGTGGAAGAGATCATGGAAAGTTAATCCATCTGTGATTTGGTATTACTAATGCGTCATTAAGAATAAGGTAGGAGAAGTAATTGGGAATCTGACATTGGAAGGCAGCAACTGCCAACTTTAGGAACTTGAATTTTACAAGGAAAAAAAGATACATTTTCTGGCATTTCTAGAAAGCAGCTACTTTTATCCTTAAACTCTACACTCCTGAACCATAATGGGTAAGTATAAATTCTTGAATTTGCCTGAGTAGGAGGCGATTTCTAAAACTTGCAGAGCCAAATATGTAAAAATAAAACTCTACTTGGTGTCTCCATCTGCCCTGAAATGCACCTACAGCTCATACAACTTTATTACATCAAATTCTATTACCAGGCGATCGTCCATGTTTTCTCTGAACGTGAATTCCTGAGAATCTAGTAAGGCCCGCAATTCCAGCAAGTGTTTGAAGCATACAAATCAGTCTGAGAGTCAATGCAACATATTTCAATAAAATATGAATCCAGACCCACACAGATTGAGACATATTACTTGCAAATGTAAATAAATATAAAGGTGTGTTTTTCTGCTTTTTGACAGGAAGGAATATTTGATTCATATGTTTAATATGCTTCACCTCTTTTGCAGGGTTACAAGCTCAGGGAATGCAATTCATCATACAGGGGAGTTTCCAAAACAAGTTAGGTAGAAATAGGAACTACAGATCAGAGGATGAAAGGCAAAAGAATGAATAGGATGTATCCAGAGTGGGTGTTTAGCTGTGTTGACAATTCTCTGGGTGTTTAGGGGTTTAGAGAAGTGTCAGAACTGGGGCTAGGGTACTAGTAGAGGATTTGATCTTATTTCAGTATAGTATTTCATTTGCTAATGGCTGAAGCAAACCAGTCACTCCATTTCCCTTCGAGATTTCATTCCTCCTTGAGGCTTGCAGGCATACTGCCTTGTGCTGATGACTCTCAAAGGCACGCGATTCCCTGGCATTCCCTCCAAACTGATAGGCCAAATACTTAGCTTCTCCTCACACACCTCACAATCAGCCAGTCAGATTTGCACTTATTCCCACTCCAGACCTCCCCCTGCTCTGGCATCTCTAGCTTGTTCAGATGGTACTGCCATGCGTTCAACTGTGCAGTCCAGAAACCTGGGGATCTTTCTTGCCTTCTCCATTGTACTCATATCCCCTCCCCCAAAATGCCCAATTAATTATGAATTTTCAGCCATTTTACATCTTAAATAGATGTCTCATCTCCATTTGTTGTCATCCCCTGTGTCACTCTTGTCTACTGCACAATTCATTGTCCCCAGCAGGGCCAGAGTAATTTTTATTTATTTTTAATAAAAATATGACCATGCCACTCTCTGCTTAAAACCCTGCACTGAAGTTTAATGGCTTTTAGGACGCAGTCTGAGTTCCCCAATTTGGTCTAAGGCCCTACGTGATCGGGCCCCTGCTGCTTCCCTTACCGGTTTCTTGTTAATGCACGTCATCCCTTGACCTCTGGATTCCAGGCACACTGGCCTTATTTTATGTCTTGAATGAATAATACTCCTGGCTCCAGAGCCTTGGCAGTTGTGTTACTTTTGTATGACATGCCCACTACTTTCTTATATGGGTTTGATCTTGGGAAACTTCCTTTGTCTTCAAAAGTACACCTCCTAAATGTATGCTGTCACCTTAAATACGTTGCTTCTACTGTCTCTTGCAAAGTACCAGCTTGAGTGGTTAGCAAACCAAGGAGTGACCACGCCTGTTGTTGAGAAACTAGAAGTCATTCTGCCTGAGGCACAGTGCATTGATTTTGATTGTTTCCCATCGAATTTCTCGATGTCTGTCATTCATTCTTTTGCTATTGCTGCATATACAGAGAATGAAACAAGTAGGTTTGTCTCTGTCATGTGTGTTGAATGAGAGAAGCTGTTCTCTGTTGTCTTACACAAAGGAGAGGCTTGGTGTCGGTCATCATATCTCGGGGAAACCTTCTGGGAAATATCAGTAATAAAAATGCTTCATTTGTATGGTTTTTGAAAGTTTTGAGGTACAAAATGTATCTCACAGGATGATCCTAAAAAAATTATGATGTATATAAGGAAAGGAGTTTTTAAAATATTTACAAACATGTGATGATGTCTGTAAGGTATCCTCATAGATTCAGTATCTAGTAGACCCTGAACGAAGGACCAGGAAGCCTGAGAGCTGGTCTAACAACTTTTTCCATTTGTATAATATCACTTGAACCCCTTGTTCTTCCTTCTCTATTCCCCAATGAGCCGTGGGTTTTCTTGATTAAATTAGTGAGCTATGTGGTCACATCCAGGTGGAGGAGAGACTGACTATTAGCTGAGAGCAAATAAAACAACACACCTCGGCTCCTACCCTGGTGACTTTACAGCCAACCCTGGGAAGCCTCATTTACCATCTCTCTGCTTCCAGAGTCTGTGGAATTCTCATCCTAATTAGAATAGAAATGTTAGGAAGTGTGTTGGTGCCAGGAGGTTAAGCTCAGAGCAGATGGATTTCAGACTGTTCCAGAATAGATTATACAGTACTGGTACTTTCCAAATTGGTTTCCCTTGCTAGTCTGCCAGACTTTGGCATCAAACTATGGACTTTTAGCAGCCCTTGGTCTTATCACTGACTGGCAAAGTACCTGGGTGGGGGATAAATTCTCTATTTATTTAAAAAATATCATTTAATGTTATTAAAAATGAATTGAGGGCTCTCAATGGCTGAGTACAAAGTGTACTACATTATGAATTACTGATGTTATTACAGATCTCTTTTGAAGGTGACCTAGTCCATGCATGGCCTTTGATCAGAACTGCTGGGTGCACTTTCCAAAACAGATGGGCGTCATTATCCAAGATCTCTAAGGAAGGAGACCGAATGACATCCATTAGCATACTGCTTTTATTGACAGTAAAGAAGGGGACACCTAGTAACCCAATCTTTTCAGTTACACCTAAAAATAGTGGGAAGTTACATCTGAGGTTGACAGCTAGGCTGGCAATTTATCTAACAAATACATTTTGACATTTACCTTGAGGATTATACCTCAGCCCTGCATTCCTTACAGACATGAAGTTGTGTCCTACCCCACTTATTTTCTTTAAATATGTCAAGGAAGAAAAAAAGATGAAAAAGCAAAATTGGCAAACATATTTCCTGTCAATAATGAAAACAAGACCAGAAAAACAGTCCCATGGTGAATAGAAATCTTGAATATAAAGCATGTTATATCTGAAGTCTCAAATTTTAGCAACATGATGACATAAGTGTCTCTGTAATGTGTCCTCAGCTGATGGTATTAGAGCAACATAAGGCATTTGAGAAAACTAACATAGAAGCGAACACTGAGGCTTGTCATCTGTAGTGGCAACTAAGGAAATACTGTTTGTGGGCCAGAGCTCCCCTTATTTCCGTCCCATCTCTAACTTGGCATTGAATTAAAAAGAAAGGAACATCATTTATTTTCCCCTTTCATCAGAAAATGTCATGGAAATGTCAGAGTTCTTTCTGTGCCATCACATCTCTCTTAAAAGTCGATAGCTACAAATCATTGAAATACTAACTACATGGGAAAATATTAATTCCAAGAAAAGCATCATTTCCGAGAGACATGAGCTGGCCCTGACTCTTTGGAAAACCTGGAACCACTGAAACTCGGTGAAGGGTCCTCACATTCGGATGGACTTCTGTCCTCTTCTGACAGATTTCTGCTGCTCTCTCTCTCTCTCTGTCCTGCCCTCAGGTCACACATCCTTTGAGGTCTCCATCCATTCTCTGCTATTTAAACATACTTCTCTTTTCAAGATTCATAGTGGCAGGATGTCCCCTCCTGAAAATGACATTCACAGATAATAGGTGGAAGGCACAGGGCACCTTGAGCAGCAGTTCCGGTCTGTTCCCTGGCTTGAGGCAGAACTGATCTCCTGTCATGCCCACCACTGGCTGCTCATGCTTTAAAGATCCCCGTGTCCGTGTCTGATCACGTTGTATAACCCAGGACCATAGTAAGTTTGTTACCGAAGGTCTCTCTTCACTGTCGATTCCTGAACTGCAATGTAAACCCACTTATTTTCTCTATGTAACAGGATAGTGAATGGGGCTTTTTTATTAGCAAGGTAGCTTGAGCACAATCAGAGATGAGGTATCCTAGAGTATTTAAGATTCCCTGCCGGGGGCCCATGGACATTACTCAAAGATAACAAAGGTGGTCAGAGCAAGGGGTGGGAATGAGGTAGGGAGAAAATAGGGTGTAAGAGCCCATTTTCGTTAATTAAAAATATTTTATACATAGTTATGATACATTTTCCACAACTAAGGAAGTGACATTGGTGCATTACTAAAACAGAATTCCGGATTTTATTTGGGTTTCACCATTCTTTTCTCTTCCTGTGTGGAGTTCGAACTACGATACCACATTTCTTTTAGTTATCATGTCTTTGAGTCGCCACTGGTCCATGAGAATTTCTCGTTCTTTCCTTTCTTTTTAAGATCTCGAGGGTACTGGTCAGGTATAAGATCTCACTTTTATTTACTGGGCTGTCATATTTTAATACCTAAAGAGGAATCATAGTTGCTTACCTAAATGAAATTGTTTTTGCAATTGAATGTGACCAGAAAGCCAAGGAGGGTAGTGATGTCATCTAGGGGCGATGAGGGAAATGTGACAGAGCGTGTTAGAAGGCACTATTTGGAGAAAAACAGCATTTTCCTGCACGTACCCTCATTGGCTTGGCCCGTTTGATAAACCTTTGTGACATTTGTATTAGGGAGGGAAAAAGAAATAATAGCTATCCCAAGTGCCCCCAAATAAGCATTTAGTACCTATTAGAACCAGAGACTGTGGGAGAAGCAGCCCATTCCTCAACACGGGATACCCATCTAATTCCTAACACAGACAAATAAATGGTGAGGCACTTGGTGAAAAGATGTGCACCCTTGTAAGGGAAGAGTCGGGGAGGTAGAGATGATGTAACTAGAAGTTATCGGGATGGAAGTTGTCTGCTGGCGGGGTGGGACTAAGCATGGGAGCTGGAGAATTTGGGGCTTTTTCAAAGGTGTGAAAGGTGCTGCAGAAAGACAATTTGTGCGAGAGATTAGGTAAGTAAATTGATGAGAGGTCGAACAAAAGGCTCTAAGTACCAGGCTAGGCTGATGACTTTCTCATAGGCAGTGAGTTGGCCTTCACAGAACTAGAATAAAGTGAATGTCATGGTCAGAGTGACGCCTCAGGTGAGTCTGACAGGAATGTGTGGTGTAGCTCGAAGACATGAAGAGGGGCAGACAGAGAGAGAGAGAAGTTGAAGCCACTCATTTTAACAGTCCTTGTTTTCTCAGTAGTTGAAGAGATGCCATTATCTGTAGAAAGTAGAAATGGGACACTAACGACATAAGACAGTACATGTTTAGCATCATGCTCTGAGGAATTGGGAGGGGCTTAGTCATTCAGAAGTTAAATGTAACTACCTAACCACATTGAGAATCCATTGGAGGTAAAGGCAAACGACCTTTTAAGAGACCCCATCGCAGTAGCTTTTGACTCGGAACTGTCTTTTGAGTTTGAATCTCAAGGTGAACTTGGCTCACTTTCCCCTCTGTATTTCGGAGTCCACATTTTATGCCTTCCTCTTCCCCTAGTTCAGTTTGGAAGGGGGACAGGGAGTGGGTTGCCTGTTTGTTTTTTATTGTCTTATCTTTGCTTTCGAAACATGCTCTCATTTAAAAAAAAATTACTAACTGAAAGATATGAGTTAATTGTTTTCTTAGGAAAAAAAAACAAAAACAAATAGTGCTATAGTTTGTTTGGGAAGCATGAAGGAAAGCTGATTTTGCTTGCTTTTGGAAGCAGTCTCTGTCCTAGGGTTTAATGGACTTGGTTTTTTGAAAAGATGACTGGCAAATCAAGCAGTGTCTCCTTCACTGGTCAGCTTACAGTATACAGCCAAAGGCCTGGCTCAAAGGGATGACAAAATAGCCTAACATAAGAAACTTAATTTTTTTATGGTAAATCGATGCAGGGTATTGGGCAGGGAATTACAGGAGCATAATTCCAATAGCTATGTTAAATATAAAATTGTACAAATACAAATTAGCCATCCCTTACTCATTAAGGTAGTAGGCTTGGTATTACTATACATTTGTAAGCAAATATCATCATTGACCTGATTCCTAGTGGAAGGAATAGAAAAAGTTACTCATAAACTCATAGAAACTGCAAATGAAGAGACTATAAACCACCGAGCTCAACTTCCTGGCAAACCAACAACAACAGAAAATGTTTAATCATGGCCACAGACTTGATAATTATGCATGAGTGGCACAGAATAAACTACTTGCTTTGTATAAACCCTCCCTTGGTTGAAGACTCTGATCTATAGTAACATCTTTTTTTATATTTAACCAGAAGATGTCCCTGTCTGACTTCTACCCATTGGTCCCAAGCTCTCTTTTAGATATGTATAATTAAATTTAATAATCATCCCCACAGCTCTTCATCAGATATTATAAAGAGCTTTTATTCATTTACGGGGTTATCTTTGCAAACTATTAATAAACACCATTTCCTTCAGCCATTTCTCAAACAATATGCCTTTGTTATTCTCACTGTCCTTGTCATCTTCCTTGGAACAGTCTTTAATCTTTCAGGTTCCATATAATATTTTAATGCTCAGAAATGACAGAATTCTCTAGCTATATTCTAATATCTTCTTAGTCTCTAGATTGTGCTTTATTACTACCAGATGATGATTTACCTTCTTTTCAGAAGCCCTGTAAGGCTTTTCATTCAGATAGAAATTTTTTGGTCAACAAATACCCTAGCTCACTTTCACTTCAACTACTGTCAAGACAAGATTCTCTTGGTTATGTTTATCTAATTGTGTGTATGTGTGTGTGTGTTTACCCTAAAAGTAAGTGTTTATATTTATATCTGCTATATTTCATATTTTTTGTTTGTTGTTTTAGTCTATTGAAAGATATTCTTGACAATTTTGTATAAATATATTTGAAAATTTTTAATAAATTTCTAACACAACATTCATGCTAGGTATACTAGAGATTTTAGAGCTCATCCCAGAATTTTTTTTTTCTTTGCCTTCTACTAATTTGACCATGTTTTTCATAAAAAAAAAACCAATAGGCAAACTAACAACAACAACAACAACAACAGCAGCAAAAACACTGAACTTGAGCACAACCAAGGACAGAGCTCTGTGCCACTCAACTACGCAACTGTCCCTGCATTCCCCCCCATCCCCGCCATGGTAATATTTGGATATTTCCCCTTAAGTATTGGTGACTTCATTAAGTATTGGTGACTTCAATATTCTTTGGATACAGTTGTTCAATTTATAAATTCAACTAACTGTACTTTCATTTCACCAATATTAGACTGTAAAATACGGTATTGTCAAAGACCTTTCTAAAATCAAAATCAGAAATGAAGGTATGTGTCACATTAATATTCCCGGATCTACTCTTTCATAAATTCTTATCCTTATTAAGAATAAGGACTCTGTGTCATGAAACCAGAAATAGCACCATGGATCCACTTTCTCCACACAAAATCTAGACCCCTGTCACACCCTCTCACTGATAACTTCTGTCTCTGAAAAGCCAGTTACCTCTCACTGAGAATCAGCATAGGTCCCAGTTAATACTCAGGACGTGATTATTAAAACTATCACCGACTGTGCTAGAAAGAAGCACACCAGAAACTAGAATGCTCAGAGGCAATGGCTACTTACCACTAGAATTAAAGAAGTTAACTGGAAGGGCCATGGAGCCCCACCCCCAACCTTAATGCATAGGAAAAAACAGATGCTCATTGGTTTTCAGATTTGCCACTCAGTTAAATGGCTAAGGCAGGTAGAGAACTGCCTCTCAGTTCTTGTTGTGGTGTTCTTTTGTAAAAGCCCTGATTTGGGGGACTGAATTCACTCCTGGCTCTTGTCTAATTTTGGATAAATTCTCCATCTCTTAAACCTTTATTCTCTTCACCTATGAAATATGGAGGTTGGATAGTTATGACCAAAGCTTCCACACCTGGTTTTCTATTACTCGAGGGAAGGAAAAAGGAAGTTATACAGTAGCTGGAAATTCTGACTTAAAATTCTTGCTATTGCTGCAGAGGACAGCTTATTATTTAGGGGGTCCTCACACTCTGGCTCAGTACCTACCAAGTTATGATGGTGTCTTGACTATGTTGAAATTAACATATCCTCGAGGGGTTCCATAATAAAATTGGTGCTTAGCTAAATGTCTCCATAAGCCTATTTCAAGTTAGATATGCAAGATCCCTGGCACAATTCTTTGGCAAAAGAATTTCCTTCTCAAAAATTTTGTTCCTCCTGTGATTTGGCTTGTTTGTTTCTCATTTTAGTTTTAACTTGAAGGATTTTTTTCTTTATATGAACATTTTCAATTATACTTCAGCTATAGTGAATGAGTTAAATTAGGGTCCTATTGAAATATTTTACTGGTCCCTTTTTGCAATATTTCCCCCCTTCTTGAATAGATTATTTGGGTAAAAATAGCTGTATTATTTGACCTCAGTCTGTACAGAATGAATGAGTCCTCTTTTGTTGTAAGGCACACCATGACAAATGTTCTAGTGAAGAACTCTACACAAATATGGGATATACACTGGCCTCTACGTTAATACTAATGGACAATAACTTATTTTGTATTTCAAAAGTAAACTTTTCTAATGAGGGTGACTTTCTCTAGAACTGTTGCTTCTCTCTCCTGGCTCTTTGCATGCAAGCTTTGGTCAGAAGCAGGCTGGGTGAAGGAGTGGAGAAACAACCCCTGAGGATTAGGAGTGCGTTGGCCACCTTGAGGACCGCTGTGTCTGTGGAGGAAATTTACAGAGCGTGGCTTGTGGCTGCTGGAGCTGCTTTCTCACTTAAAATGTCGACGTTAGCTACTGCTGCTTTTCTTGTGGTTTAACTTTGGTTAGTATGTTTAGATGCAGCAAACCAAATTAATCCATTTCCCTCTGATAGAATTGTCCTGCAGAAATGGATATTGCCACACCATACTGTGAGGTGCTTAATACACAAAACGGAAGTAACTGTGCTGGTGATGAGCATGAGTTTGCAAAGGGGGTCACACCTCTGTTTCTGAAGGCTGCCAGACGAGGAAGGCCATGGTGGAGTGTGGGTCTCAGAAAGGCTCGCTACATGAAAAGTGAGGGAGCCCTGCCTTTCTCCTTTCCCATCTTCCCCTTCCTCACCGTGCCTCATTCCTTTCCCCCGAGAGCCAGTACCCTCACTCTGATGTGCCTTCTGGGAGTCAGGGTTTGGCCACAGGCAGAGCAGTTGAGCACTTGCAAAGTGGAGAGCATTTTTGCATGGAGGGAAGCATACCAGCCATCTGAATACTTGTCATCACACACAGACTTCTGTTTATTATGTTTCCAGGTACGATGCAATGATTTATTCCCATCTGGACACAATTCAAAGTGTGAACTTCGATGTTCACAGGTCTCTCTGCTTTTGACCAGGGTTGTCTTGGAGCTGATAATTATGACACCTGAAACTTGCTCACACCTCTCTCTTGAAGAGGTACTCATGCTTCATGTTATGTATCCAGAAGTACTGGTATCATCATAAAGGTGAAAAATAGCTCATCACAACACTACCCAATTCCAGACTTGTTTTGAATTTTTGACTGAGAGTAAAATGTACTTTGTTTAGTATGGATTTACTTTACAGTTCTGTTATTCTTAGTTAATAATGAAGAACCATTGACATCACATGAGTATACGCACAGTGAGGAGGGAGGGAGGGAGGAGTAAATAGAGATGAGGTAGTAAGAAGAAAGATGAGAAATTAGGCACATTTGGAATGCAAAATGTATCATTGATTAAAAATAATCTATAATCAGGGATTCAGAATAATACTTTCTATTACCATTTTGAATTTTTTTCCTCATTCTCTCCTACTGAGGACCATGCATTTTTTACAGGAATGTGCACGATCCTGATGACAATCATTTTATTTGGACATAGATATTCGGTAGCTGAGAGGAGTAGAAGTCTCAAGAAGAGTAAGTGATTCTTAAACTGGAGCTTCTGTCAGGATCATCAGGCAGATGTGTGAAAAGCAGGTTTTAAGCCCTTCCCCACCACATTTTTCAGTAGGACCATTTGTAACAAGATCCCAGACAATTTGCAGTGTCCTGACCCCAGGTCCAACTATGAGAATGATTGTTCATGACTAATAGATCCAGTTACATGGCGGCCGCTAGCCCAGGGGTCCTTTCGGAGGACTAGAAGTCTTCCCTTTCTTTCCACCATTGCCCCTTATTATATACCCCTCCTCCACAACCCCACATTTGATTTTAGGTGACAAAAACTGATCAGAGCAGGAATATTTGTACACGATTATCGTCACTCCCATGAATCTAGTATCCGGAGTGACAGATCCGTGTTTTAAATTCACAAGATACATACAGAAAATGAACTCAGAAATAAAACACAGGGACCCCAGTTTCATCTGAAGTGTCCCAATATTTCTTTCCACTTTTCTTACTTTCTAAACCAGGGGTCTGCAAATTACAGTGAGATTCGAGTTGGAGGTGTGGAAAAAATGCTGAAGGACAATAGAATATTTTCACCACCCATTTTCTTCGGTAGCAAGAAAGTCCAACTTGGAGGCAGTCATCAGCAGAGCATATCTTTTCCTTTAAAATCACATAATTCTTTCATCATAATAAAAAGAGTATTAGGATGTGAATCATAAAAGCCAGGTGCATGCTCTTCAAGATTGTGCAGCTGAGGGAAGCTGGCATTCAGCATTTGCATTATCGGGAGATCTTTCTACCTAATTGCTCTGTTTCTGAAAGGTGGGGGAGAGAAGCATGGGATTAAAATTGTTCATTTATTGCTTTCTTTGTTTTGTTCTTCCAACAAGCAGCAGACAAGTCTGTTTTCTTAAGTAATTTAATCTCATTACATAGTTTCTCTGTGACAAAAGCCTAAAGCCAACAGTTCTTAACGATATTACGGAGATTGGCTTATTTTCCACAATTTTCTAAACCAAGTTATTCAAGGATACTTCCATGGGTAGTATACTTCCCCTTCATGTTCTACAAGGTCTGACAATTAAATTCGCAGACTTGCCACTGTGCATTTACGTTGGCAGCACTGTACACACAACTCAGTAAGGTTTCATAACTTTGGTATATCTATGTCTCACAGCTATGTTTGTGTTGACATGTGGCAGTGTCTTGCCGAGTGACATTCATTATTGTTGCATGTTTTTGTGTGCTGTTGTGAGAATGTCAGAGCTTGAATTAGAGCAAACAACAAACATTAAATTTCTTGTTAACCTTGGCAAGAGTGGAAGTAAAATCAGGGACATGTTAGTTCAAGTTTATGGGGATAATGCCATGAAGAAAATGGCAGTGTACAAATGGATTAAATGTTTTTTTGAGGGAAGAGATAGTGTCTTTGCTGAGGAGAGGTCATGATGGCCAGTCACAAGCAGAACTGATGAAAACATTGCAAAATTTCATCAAACTGTGTGTCACAATCATCAGCTGACTGTGTGAAGCATAGCAGACCAAGTAAACATTTGATAAACAATTAGGAAAATCTTAACTGAAAATCTTGGCATGAGAAAGTGTGTGCAAAAACTGTTCTGAAGGAGCTCTTTGATGAACAAAAGGAGAGTCAAAGTTTGCCAAGACCTTTTGGAGAGACAAGACGATGTTTTGGGCTGGTGATGAAACATGGGTGTATCAATATGACCCTGAAACAAAGCATCAAAGTACACAATGGAAGTCAGACAATTCTCCATGACCAAAAATGTTTTATCAGTCCAAATGAAGAGTCAAAATAATGTTGCTGAACTTTTTTGATATCAGAAGGATTGTTTATTATGATTTTGTACCAACTGGATAAACAATCAACAGAGTTTACTATTTGGAAGTGCTGAAAAGGTTGAGTAAAAAAGTTAGATTAAAGCAACCTGAACTTTTCACTAACAAATCATGTCTCTTGCTTCAGTACAAAGCACCAGCTCACACAGCACTGTCTGTGAGGGAGTTTTTAGCCAGTACACAAACAACTGTATTGGAACACCCTCCCAACTCACCTGATCTGGTCCTCCATGACTTTTTTCTTTGCCTGAAGATACAGGAACTATTGAAAGGAAGACATTTTGATGACATTCAGGACATCAAGTTTCATATGACAATAGTTCTGATGGCCATTCCAGAAAAACATGTTTCAAAATTGCTTTGAAGGGTGGAGTAGGTGATAACTTTGGTGCATAGCTCCCCAAGGGGTGTACTTTGATGGTGTTGAGTGTGACCATAGTGATATTCAGCAGTGAGGTATGTAGCACATTTTCTAGGATGAATTTGTGAACTAAATGTTCAGATTCAAGATCTTCCCCTTTAAATTTTTGCCTCACCTACCTTTCCTTTGCTTCTGACCTCCACTTGAAGAGATTTTGTACACAAAAAGGCAATGCTCTGTCTCTCTTTCCTCTCTAAAGCAGGATTGTTTGAAAGCTTATCATAATGTCAGCAAGGATTTGAGCATTAATCAGCAATGCACATGTGTGCATTGAATACACAGAGAAAGAGGTTTCTGACAAGAAAACCAAACAAGATTTCTTTTGAATCTGCTGCTTATCTCAGAAATAGTAGGTTATATGATAGCGTTGGCATCTCCATCCTACACATGTAATGCATTCAACTTCAAGGGTAAATAATAATTTCTTATGTAATAAAAGGAACTTAGTATCTACTCAGACAGTAAATCACACAGAAGGGATCCTTCAATAAAGCATTTCCCCGCCAAAGGCACTCCATTAACCAAATGTATCCTCATAAATTGAAACAAAAATTACATTAATCACAGGCTTGCCTCCTTTAATTAAAATTCCATATATAAGTTAATTCAAATAAAAATATTCCAATGTAAATTAATTCTTCTCTTTTCGTTTTTGCACTCACCTTCAATGAGAGTATGGGGAAAACTGTCTCTTTTTATTACATAATTTGAAAAGACTCATTCACTTTCAGTCATGGTACTGCGAAATGGCTAGGTCTGCCACAGTTTTATAATGAAGGTTGTGGAACTTTAGTTATGGAAAAAAAATGTCAGCATTGGTTGGGAGTTTATTTTTCTAAGAACAAAGTGCTTTGTTATTTTGTACTCTCTGAGGGTCCTCTTTTTTTTTTTCCCCTGAAACACTGCCGTGATTAGAAACTGGTGAATTTAGTGATGTTATAATCATATCTACTGGTTTGGTGACCAAACTGTATGTTTCCACCTGCCTGAGAATCATAGATTGTTAGAGTCAAAAGCAATAGTAATATCATTAATGGCTTTGTAGGCCAGGACCTTAGAAAAGAGAGTGCAATTAATCAATAAATATCTGTTGAAGTTCTGCTGGGCTGTGATGACTCTGCTGGGAGGCACAGGAGCATCATTGACCTTTACTATCTCATTAAGGTGACTGGGCACCCATGGGCTTGACGACATAACTAGGCAGGCACAGAGATAGATACAGGCAGAGTGGCAACTGGCTTATGCAGAGAGTATTACAGGAACTCAGAGAAGGGTGAACTGTGAGATAGGGCATTTCTTTTTGAATGAAGTAAATGTGACAACTTTTTAAAGTTATTTAGACTGTGGGAAAGAAGCATGCTATTATAGATATATTCATTTATTCACTCCTTCATTCACTCAGGAACCATGGGGTAACTGCTGTGTGTTCTTCCCATGTTCACTACCTTTCCTTCCGTTGCATGGACAACGTACCCTGCTACCCATCAAGGTCTACATGCAACTCAGAAGCTGTAATCCTAAACTCTCTTGTGTTCTCCATTGACTTCATTCTTGTAACTCCCCTTCTCCCTTTCCTGCTTCATTAATTTCCCTCTCTCTCTCTCTGCTCCACCGATATCCTTATATGCTTTGGTGTCTCTTATCTTAAATTAACAAGCAAACATCTTGATTCTACTTCCTCCACAGACACTGCCTCAATACATGCTTCTGTTCACAGCAAAGCATCTTAAGTGAGCTGTCTTAGCAGTCTCCATGTCCTCATTTTCCATTCACTTCCAGCCCCTCCCGTGAGATTTCCCTCTTTACAACTCCATCAAAGCAGTTCTTCTCAGGGTCATCAGTGACCTTCACATGCTAACTCCCAATGTCAGTTCCCATTCCCTGTCCTGCCTTACATCTCAGCGTGTTGTAATAAGTTATCCTCGGAAAACTGTCCTTACTGCTCTCCTCCTGTCTCTCATTGCATAGACTTTCTTTTTTGTTGTTTTTACTGGTTCAGTTCCCTACAGCTAACTCCTAAATATTTTCTGCAAGCAGAGCTTGTTCTAGGCCCTGTTGTTTTCTCAGTAGACGCCCTCTCTCTGTGTACTTGTAATCAATATCACGGTATTAAATGTCACTCAGGAGCTGATCACAGCCAACACGTTTCTCTCCAGCCCTGCCCTCAAGTCACCCAGCTGTCTGCTTGACATTTCCACACAGATGCTTAATAAACACCCCAAGCTCTGTCCTGAACACCATTCTTGATTTCCCACCACACACTCTTCTTCCTACAGGTGTCACTCAGGTGAAAAGCGAAAATTTTTTTTTCCTTCTAGACCTGTGTCTCTCCCCACATTCTCTTCACAAGCAAATCCTCTGGGTTCTACCTTTAGTACCTAACTCCCATCTATTCATTTTCTCTACTTCCATGTCTACCTTCCTGATCGTATTAATCTTTCTCCTGGACTATTATAATAGCATGTCAACTGGTCTCTCTGCTTTTTATTTCATTCCACCCTGGCCAATCCCACTTTTTTCTCCAAATAGGAACAGAGTGCTCTTTATAAAACCTAAATGAGATTATTCCCCTCTTAAAATCCTTTAGTTTCTCTGGACTACATCCAAAAGATACACTCCTTACCAAAACCTACAAGGCCTCCTAGGATCTGGCACCTGCCTTGCACCTTCCAAAACTACTGGCCATTTATTTCTCAGTCCACTGGCCTCTTTACGGATCCTCAGACATGCCAAGTCATTTCACATTTCAGCGGCCTTGTCTTGTTGGGACAGCTTTTCACATGCTTTTGTACCTTTAAGTTTGTATTTTAAATCTTACACCCTCAGAGAAGTCTTCCCTGATTACATTATCTACAGTAGAGCCCCAATTATTTACTGTCATGCTGTTCCTTTGCGTCCTTCACAGCACTTAGCAGTTGCTTTGTGATTTTCTTTGACCGTTGGCCATCAGCTCCTTCAGAATTAAGGTCCACAAAGGTAAGGATGTGGTCTGTCTTGGTCACTGTTGTCTTCTGAGCACCTAGGACAGTGCTCTAAATGAGGTGGTAGTGGTTTAATACTGGGGATGAATCAGATGCCTTTGCAGTCCTAGGGACCCAAGGAGGCAAGAGACATCAACACTGCCTTCAAGTCACTGACAATTCACAAAAGATTTACTTATCCTCCTTGGGCCTCACATTTCTTAAGTGTAAAATGAGCATAGTAATATTATAATGCATTGCAACCTCCTTTTTTGTTGTATAACCTCAGAGCTGTACACCCAAGTTTCCAATTTAGCCTTGCAGAGAGCAACTTCTTTCTATAAACAAGAACAAAAAGATTGCACTAGCTGCTTTTTGAGTAGCATGTAGGAAAAGAAGTTCTTGCTTTGGAGTGGACAGAGGGTTGTCTTCATACATGTTTAACTTTTCTGGCCTTGGAGCTACAGCTTGGAAAGTTTGCCTGATTAGCCATTTGGTATTACACACACAATCCACTCACTCTTTCTGGTTTCACTTTGACCAGAGACACCCAGGTGTCCTGAATCAGTCACTTCCTGCTTGTACCTGCATTTCACTCACCTCCCAGTGTCCTTTATGTGCCTAGTTTCCTCTGACCCTCTCTTGTTCTTTATGGAAATATTGGTGTTCTCTGTAACTCGATGGCTCTGCCTTGTAAGGTAGCTGTTGTGTTTATGTAACTCCTTGAGATAAAGTACTTTCCTTTAACCTTTCTAATTCTCATGCTCTGTCTCCACATTTGAGATTGTATCCACTGTAGGGAAGTTTCACATTTTTCCTTTAGCCATGTAGAGTTCCTAAATTATAGCATTTCAATTACAGTGACCTTGGAGACTTTTTTTGTCTTTCCAAAGAAGAGAATCTTCAAAAGTCTTTGCTTTGTGCTTATAGAAATTTCAGTATACTTGGAAACTTTATTATGAAACTTCAAACATAATTATGATCATTCTTGAAAAAAAATGTTCTGCAAACCAGTGCTTGCTGAGCTGTAAGCAAAGTGTTCTGTGAAATTTGTCTTTGCCTCACTGGCCATATTCTGATATATATGGTTTGTTCTCAGTAAACCAGGCAGCTGGCTTCAAATATGTGCCTATTATAAACTGACCTTTATCTGTGTGTAGCTGCTTCATGTAGTCATTGACTACCACAGATGTTGTTACTGATGTAGGCTCGTAGGTCATGACACCTGGTGGATCTGCCTTTCTTCCAAATGATAAACACTTGGTCTCCCCATCTCCAAGTTTACTAAAATGAAGCTTCAGAGTCCTGGGAGAACAGAGGCCTATGGAGGAAGAAAGTGTCCTGGCAGTTTTACGGGTGGCAAAATGTAGATGGATACAACTGTGTTATTAATGGAATCTGGTCTTTCTTTGGTAGACCAGCTGACCTGAGCCATAGCCCGTTTGTTTCAGATTCAGTGTCGCACCCTGACATTGTGCCCACGAAGCTACAGGTGTTGTTGACATTAAACTAAGGTTGGTGTCTTTGAGAACTGGGTGCCAGGTGCTCACACATGAGCAATATTTGACCACGCCAATACTGGATAAGGATTCCTCTCACTCCTTGAAGCTATTCACTTTTAGTTGTGGCACTGAACAAGTATGTTTAAATTGGTACAGTCGTGGTATTAGGACTGTGGGAAAGAGGAGTTCTAGGAAGACATGTGCCCAGTTTCAAATGGTTCTCTCTTTTCAAGAATTGGAAGGAATTCAAATTAATTGGATTCGTCAAGAATCTTGTAGGACAGCAGTACACTGTCTACCACTTAGTGCATCAGTGTGCGGTGCTCAGTGTTTTCTTTGTCCTGAACATGACAGTCTTCCTGTTTGTTGTAGAGTACACGCACCCAACCTCAACTCTTTTGGTTTTCCTAAATAGGTTTCTAACTTGGCTATTGGCTTTTATCTGTTTCCCTCTTGTTCTTTTTTTTTTTTTAAGCTTAGAAAGCTATCACTAAATCCATATGGTAATGTGTACATTGCCAAGTCTTGGTCAGATAGAACCCTGTACCCAGATACTAGGTGGGAAATGATCACAGATGATGTGAGGGGAGACCACATAGGAGGTATTTCTAATTCAACAACTAATAGAGGATTCGTGAATAAAACCTAAACAGGAATAAAAACAACCCACTTATCTGAATGTAGCTTTAGAAACCTGCTCAGTTACAAATGGATGGAGACATATAGTGAGTGCTTTGGGAAGTCCAGAGATGAATCCCTCAAAAGGTTCATATACTGAGATAGGGAAAGGCTGTGAGTTCAGGGGATCAATTTTTTAGGACTTGAATAACAGGTGTGAAATATTAGAGGTGAAAATCCTAGTCTTGCTGCTTAGATTCTGGACTGTGGGGATGGAATATTAGGCACCTGACTGTATTTGACTGACCCTACCTTTCCTCATTTATATTTGGGAATAACAGGTAGTGTGGATATGAAGTTTAATTAGGGTAATGCTTATATAATTATGAATCATAGTGCCTTGCATATAATAAGGCCCCAGGTACATGTCATAATGCCAGAAAATGAATGAAATCAGGTGCAGTGCTACTTAGAAACCAAATAAAGTGGGTGTTTATTGGCTTTGAGGCAGACTTTACGAAGGGGATATCTTAGTATATATCTCAGAGGACAGTTACAATTTTGCCTGCTTCTTACAGTAGCTTTAGAAAGATGTGGCGAGAAGCAAGGACTTAGACCAGAGGACAATGGCATTCTGGAGGTGATGATGCTCTATCCTCTGATTCTTGTGAGCTGACAGTCAGGTACATGGCAAATCACTCATACATAACTTTAAAAGGACACTTAGTGTTCCAAGTACCCACTGAGTGGTACGTACTTAGCAGAGTCCTAGAAGCATTTACCTGGAAAAAGTTTCTGAAATCTAGAAACTTCTGTGTGTTTGAGTTCTTTGCCCTTAGTACATTATTTCTATCTGTTCATTGAATTGATCCCCCCTAACAATGCACCCTGGGAAAGATGCCCCTCACCGTAAGACCTCCCTTCTCCTGACTCCTGTCAGGTATCTTAGGCCATTAACTGTCAATACCTATTTGAAGGCCTAGTTCTCTACACAATCTTAAGCCTGAGGAGAAAGAGGCATTATATGTGTTCTAATAAAATGCTTTAAAAATAGATGCAGTTGGAGCACTGTTTTCTGTCATTTATTGTTGCTAATATGTAGTTGTTACTTAGTTATATGTTTATATTAGACATTCCTCATGCTAATGTGATAGCCACAGCTTGACACAGAGAGAGAGAGAGAGTAAGAGAGAGAAAGGGAGGGAGGGAGGAGGGAAGGAAAAGAAAGGAAAGAAAAAGTTAAAAGAAGGGTACATGAATAAATGGAGTAAATGGAAATAAAATTGGTAATTTGAACAAGAGGTCCCCCAAATGGAAAATTGGCAGAAAAGGCATCACTTGCATGCCAGGGGCCCTTTCGTGGCTACTTGCTGAGTGATACTCTAGTAGGTACCACTCCTTTCTCCCCCAGCCTTACTAACTTATGGAATCTCAAGTGGGAGGAAAAATGCCAGCCTTATGGTGAGTGTAGCCCTTTTCCTGAACTCGAGATCCAGTGTCTGGTTGATTTCCTCAGAACAGGAAGAACCCTCAGGGGATTGGCATGCCTGGGTTGTCTGCACTGTGGCTTCTGGTCTCAGGTTGGATTTCACTCATTTTGTCACCATTGGTCTGTAAGAGAGGTATGTTGGGTGACTAGTTTTTCAACTCAAAGCGAATTAGTTTATGCTTTGAAATTTGCTGATCTTCTCACCTCATTTGGGAAAATGTCTGCATATATTGATTGGTCAAATGAAGGACTCACCGAGGTCAAGTGCATTTTAGATGCTTCTTAAATTGTTCTCAATCAACCATTCTTGGAAAGCTGAGTTTTGTGATAATGGCTTTTAGCTGGGAGAAACAGCCCCAGTCAGACCTTGTCTACCTCTAGGGAGTCATTTACTCCAATCCAGGGGTTTTGCATGTATAGTTTCCCCTGGAATAATCTCACATGCCACCTCCTCCATGCGACTCCCATCCATCTTCCCAGCATAATTCCTTGGGAGAAGTCTTTGCTAAAGTCCCAGTCTGTGCTGCTGGTCCATATCACACCTTGTCACAAAGATGTGTTTTTCTCTCTAAGAACAAGTTACTCAGTATATAAGAATGCACTCATAAGGATGATACTGTCCAGATTCATTCCTGCATCTCTCATCCTGGGTAAACTCCACGAAAACAGGGATGGTGTCAGTTTCTGTTCATTGTCTATCCTCAGTAGTTAGCACAGTACTTGGCACAGAGTAAGCAATCAATAAATACCTTGGAGGAATGAACCTAATGTTCTTCAGTTTCATGGTCTACTGGATATTGTACTGAAAATTGCACAGGGCCCAACAAGGTGAAGCTGGACTCCTCTGGTATGAGTGCTCATAAGCTAGCGGCTGCAGCACAATGCCTGTTTAGCTATTTGGAGAGCACCTTGGACAGCGACCACTTCAACGCTCAAGTTCCTGTTGCTCTCAGGTAGCTTTCAGTAAATTCAAAGTAAAGAAAAATTGAGCTCATTCATCATCGCATTCCTGGTGGCTCCCTCCTTCTGTTATCCTTCTTAGTGACTATGTCCTGCTTTCTCCGGGCTCACATTTCTGCCCTCCGACGGGGAGCGTGCCCATTTGTTCTCCTCTGTTTGATCTGTGTAACAGCTTTCTGTTTATTTTTATAGAGTGCCCCGTCTTCTTGATTAGGCTGTTTATAGTTCTAAAAGCACCCGATGGAATGCACATCTCCTTGCATGCCTGCTAAACTGAATAGTCTCTGGTGCCCTTTTCATTTCTAAATTTTAACTGAAATGAATTTCAATTTCACTTTCAGGAGTTGTTTCTAAATTTTATTTTTGACCAAGATTTTCTTCGGGGTTAATTTTGAAATCATTGGAAATTAGTAACCTTGCTGCTAGTAAAAGTAAATAAATAAATGGAAACCATTTAGGACTTAAGGACTTTAGGACTTAAAAGAGTTCATCTTGTCCCAAAGTTGGTATATCTACCTGCCTAGCTAAACACATATTTGAGCGCTCACCCCATTTGGGGCTCACAGTAGTACCCATTCATGCTGCTTACTTACCCTCAACATAGAAGCATCTCTTCTCCAGTCCTTTGAAAGAATAACCAGAAGCCAGTGGGCAGGAGGGCTGGAGGTGGCAGTAGGAGGTCGGATGGCACTAGGATGCCCAGTTCTTTTCTTTTCCTTCTGTGGAAGAGCTAGTGCCGCTAGTAGAAGAACCTGGGTAGGGAAGCAGGAACTGTCATTTTGATCCTGCCACTAATTAGCTGTGTGCCCTCAGTCCAGTCCGTTTCCTTCTATGCACCTTCATTTGCCCGTCTGTGAAATGATGGGACTCAATTCAATTAATTACGGGCCCCAGATGTGCTAAAGATCTAAGAAAACCAATGAACTTGTGATCTCTCAGCATCTGAATGAACCTTGATTAATTTGCAACAACATTGCAATGGTTTCACTGTCAAATTGCAGTTTCTAAAGACGGTGGAATCTATCTTCAGGAAGCTCCACCCCCAAGCTCAGCTCTTTGCCTAAATGACTCCAGTGAGTGGCATGACACCTGACTCCTCTCATCACACGGTCACTCACAGCCCTGGGAACTCCACATGTGTGGGAAGGTGTCATCACGAAACAAAAGGGCACCAGTGACATCAAACCAGGAGTCAGATGGAGAAAAGGGAGCGCTTTGATGCTGGCACAGCTTATTTCTTTCAAAAGGAACTGGCTGTGAAAAGACAGACTGGGGCCACCGAGAGCACACAGAACTGCCCACCCCGTGGCAGCTGGCAGGAGTGATGACCTCTAGCCAGGCATGACATCGAGGGAGATGAAGCTGCCATATAGGGGGGATTCCTTTGTTTGGAGGAGGCCCTCTCCCCGGCATTAAACATCTCATTAAGTGTCTTCCTTAATTTTAGTGATGTCCAGAAGCTTTCAGAGATAATCTGAGCAGTCAGTGAACTGATGGGTCTGCCAGGGCATGAATAGCATAGATTGTTCCATGTTTGCCCTGGGTCTATCAGCAGCAATAAATTTTAATCGGTTAGGCACTTTTCAAGCATGCTGCTGTTTGCCAAACACTATTTTTGGCAGGCATCTGTAACAAAGCCTGATGCATTATGTATGTTATTGCCACAGTATTTTATTGTATTAGTACATGTAGTATTTGTATGGAATTTCTGTAAATTCATTACCAATGTATTATCATATTAATGACTGGTTTAAAAAGTATTAGAAAAAATATTAATATTCATAGAGAGTATACATCATATGTTGGGGAAATGGGAATAATTTATTACCGTTTGAATTTCAGAGCAATATTAGCATGTATGTGGGAAAAATAACTTAACGACAATATACAGCAAACGTGAAAAACCTTAAAACCCTGAGTTCTTATACTTGGGTGGTTCCTCAAAGATTGAATGTTCAATTGCAGAACTGTGATGGCCATCATTCTTACAGATTAAATTATAGTGAGAGATTAGTTTTATTTAACAGTGTAATTTAGCTGTGAAGTAAATTTTACTTCACTTCACTGTGTCTTAATTCTTTGATAGCCTGACTGGCTTACGTGATGCTTTCTCACTTCTCCTGCCCCTTCGCTGCAGTGCAGAGGTCATCAGGCCTTCGAGCCTTGCTCAACTCCTTTCCATGCTGTATGCTTAGAAGGGGAAAACGATACACCACAGTAAGATGATCTTTGTTTACTAGAAACTCCTCAGTAATCCACTTCTCCGGTGCAGTGTAGGATTTAGCTCTATTAAATGTTTCTTGGCATCACTATTCCTATTCCTATAGCCTGGGGCCATGGAAATGAGTAATAAATTATTTTCTCTACCCTACTAGAGATTGTATTATTTCCGATGGTTCCTAGCACCTTGATTTGTCCTGTTTCTCTAAATTTGACAACTAATGTCTAGAGCACTCTTCCCTTTAGAAACTATTTTAAAACAAAATAGTTTCTCACTGTCAGAAAATGTTACAGCTATTCTTCTTTGCACAGGCTTTGATTCAGATAACACCTCTTTCCAAGAAGCTAAGAGATCTCTGCAAGGATTGTTTTCCATAGCTTCACAAAAGCCTTTAGATACAGGGCAGTTTGTTCTCATTGCTATTAGCAAATGAGGAACATTCACCTCCCAACACCGCACTGTGCTGGGCATCCAGTGACTGAACGGATGTCCCATTTGCCCTCTAGAATTATAAACCCAAAGGCATCATATTTGAATAGACAGATAAAATGTGCCCACTCTCTCTCTAAAATTACTATAAAATTTAAATCAGAAGAAAAATTAATTCTTTTATATGGAGACTTAATACATTTATAAGGCTGATCACTTTTTCTTTTAATACAATTGAGTTATCCACGTTTCTGTAGATGGTAAGAATTGTTTTCATTCCATTGCGTGCACAGCTGTATAGCCAGTGCACATTTTTCTTCAATATTTCTCCATAGGTATTATTTCTGATTCATGTCCATTCTGACTTAAAAAAAAATAATCAAGAGACCTTGAACTTGTTGCTTCCATATTTCATGTGTTAATTCTCAAGTAGAATTAAACTCCCTCTGGGCAAAGACCTCATTGTCTTACACTGCTTTATCCAAAACTCAGAGTAATATACCAGGTTCAAACAAGGAATTTATCAGGTATTTCTTGCTCATTGTGTTCTCAATTTTTGTGTGTGCAATATAAAAGAAATCCTAATGTTAATAAAACTTGTGAGAGAGTTCCTCAAACTATTTTTCTTTGAAGAAAAGAAAAGTTAGGTTATATCTAGTCAGAAACTGACTCAAATTAGTGTTTTGTTTTGTTTTTTTAATGTGGGTAGTTCCCTGGCTGGGAATCGAACCCAGGCTGCAGCATTGGCAGCGCCGAAGCCTTAGCCACTACACCACTAGGGAGCTCCCAAATTAGTGTATTTTATAAATATCTGAAGAAAACTTAAGGAAGGAGAAATGGCTTACAGGAGGATGGAGAACCTCTTGAAAGTGGTGTGGGGTGGAGGCTCAGTCTCCAGATTGTTTCACACAGTCTCACTGTTGTGCTGCAGTTTGAGAGGGGACACGCCTGCACTGAAAAGGTTCAGACGGGAAGATTTCCTAGCTGCCAAGTTCTCAAGCGTGTTACCCAGTTACCACAGGTGCCCTGGAATCTTCTCAAAGGAATGTTTGTGGTTTTGAGTCAGAAACATACCACACTTTCACTTCTCCTGTATTTTTACTCCCAAAGAGTGAGAGAAGAAGAGGACAAGAAATTTTGGAATACTGGAGTTTGGGGTAATTCATCATCCTTAGCAACACTCATTAAAACCAGCCTCCTGCATGCTTCTTGTTCTAACATTTTGCTTGTCTTCCCGCAACTGTAATTTCAAAAGTTGTAATCACCAGCTAACGGTGGTCCCCAGCCCTAGTCTTCCTGTGGCCGGACGTCACCTCCTTAGTAGCAGATTAATGGTTTGAAGACAGAAGAAGGTAGGACTAGACGGACCAGGCCATGGCCACAGCCCCTGTTCTAAGCTTTTCTTGAAAAGTGGAAACTGGATCAAAGCACTTGTAGGTGTTTAGCTACACTCTCTCTCACCGAGAGCAGTGGAAACCAGATAACATGAGTTCCAGGAGTGGGGGGAAGGCGGGCAGGGACTCTTCCCTGTCCGGATGCCTTTATTTCCCTCCCACCTCTAGCAGTAGTTGGACTCGGTGATTCTGCAGCTACATTGAGTTTCTTGAGACATTTTATTTACGCTTTGCTTGCTGGTGTGCACCAGTAAGACCTGGGTTGGTCATATTTTTGTCTTAGATTCAAGTGAGCACAGGTGGTATGACAAAGAGTGCTTTAAACCCAAGTAGTTCATTGCAGCCAAGAATGGAAAATGCAAGTGGCCTGGATTGCTGTGGAAGAAATCACAAAAACTCTTAGTCTAGAAAGGATATGGAATGTTCTAGGCCATCAAGGATTATTTAGTTGTATTCTTCCATTCACATAAATGACCCAACTAGTTGTTCTGCTTTTACAACTCATTTTTGCCTCTGCAGTATTTGTATTACGCCCAGAGGAGTTCTGTTAGGTTGCCTCATTATCTCACAGAAAGGGCATGAGCTAGCCAAGTAGTATTATTTGATTTGCAAATTTATAAAACCATAGCAAACAGACAAGCGAAAGAAGTGGAAAGTCATGGAGTAAGAGGCTGTCCTCAAGCTATAACAGTTTTACCTCTCTCCATTTCAAAGAAGGTGAAAGGAGAGTCCCAAGTGCATCATGGGTCATGCAAAAATAAAAACAAAAGCTTGCAGGCATGTTTTAATTCCTGACTTGTACCCTATGTATCCATCTACCAGGTGGCCTGTGCTAGAACTATAGCACACAGGTCAGTGAGTTCCTCACAGAGAATGAGCTTTAAAAAGAAGACTGTTACCTCAGTTCACCATCTTGGACTCGTAACTGTAATAGCAACACTATTAAAACATATGAGGCTTGACTAGAACACACCTTCCTTTTTTGTCTCAGTCAAGAGTTTCCCCTTCCACATAAATGTGCAATTTACCTTTGGAAGCTACGTGCTTACACTCTTCAGGATTGTTTTCAAATTTATGTAAGCTGTGTAGGAAGAGGGGAAGCCTGATTTTGGAGCCGTGTTCCTGCTTTAGTTCTCATGATGACAGGAGCGAGGGTTTTGGATTTAGACAGTCCTGGAATTAGTCTGCCACATACTAACATGTCAGGCCTTGGGCAAGTCCATGACCTCCCTGAGCCTCAGTTTCCCAAGTAGCATAGTTAGTTAGTTAACATAGTAACCCAGCACACATGTCTTATCTCTGTACCTTTTTAAGTTTTCATGAAATTATCAGTTCACTATCTGATTTTACATGTACTGATTTGCTTGAACATGTTATTCTACATACAGTAAAAAGCATCAAACTCTAATATGGATCCTATCTCTCGAGCATGCCAGACGTAGAAGAATTTGTCGTTCACAATAAGACCAGACCTCGTTTCCCACTTGACCTCTCTGCCTCTCGGGAGTGCCAGGCCTTGGTCCTGATTCTTCCAGCCGCCCCTGTCCGCTTTGGGCACGTAGACTTAACATTTCCAGTGCGTGTTGGCTCTCCCTTCTGCCTGTTCATGCTACGGCCTAATTACTTCTGTCACAACCACTAGTGCTGAGCCCGGGAGTTGTCCCTCACTCCTGTGGGTTTAGATTCCCTGCCAGGAGACGGCGCGTGCCTTACAGCTGTGTTGTTGCCCCTGCCTTGCCCTCTAGTGATGTCTAAGGCTCATAGGTGTTGCTGATGGAACATTCTGTGGCGGATCCAGGTTCCCAGTGCCGACCTGAAGCGCACAGCACTGCGACCCTGCAGGTGTGTCAGGAATCCGATGAGGCCGAGCCGCTCCCACCCGGCTCGCTCATTAACACTGGCGTCGGTCACTTTGGAAACCCTGCATGGCTTCAGCCCAGCTAGCTCTCAACCTCTACCTGGTGCAAATGAATTAGAAAGAACGGAAGCATGAATGAAACACAGTCCTGCCATCAAAGAACGGGCAGTTTAGGGGAGGAAAATTCTTCTTCAAAAGGCTTCGTGATGTTTTCCCAAGTGGTTTGTCATTGGTGTGGTCAGTGGTCACTCCAAACCCCTCTGCTGTGTTCGGGGGACTTTGCCGTTGGCTGGCAGAGGGCAGAGAGAACGTGGCCGGTGCTGGGAAAGGGGGGTGGGTGGCAAATATGGGCTTGAACGCCACTGATGAATGCGAGACAAACATGGAGTGAGGTTAACCGGAGACACGATGGAAAGAACTTGATTCGGATGTAAAAGATCCTGCAGGTGTTTATGGAAGAGTTGTCATTCAGGTTGCGTCTTGAGTGAGGAGCAGAAATGAGGTGTGCAGAGAGAAGGGACTTCCAGCTCAGGGGGAACGTGTGAGGGCGAGTGTCAGAGCAGGAGCGTCTGCGTGCGCCTGGCGGGTGCACGGGCCCTCCGTGTGCCGGGACCGGCCCGCTCCAGCCGGGCTCCGCCGCGCAGGCCGCCTCTGGCTCCGTGTGCCGGGACCAGCCCGCTCCGGCCGGGCTCCGCCGCGCAGGCCGCCTCTGGCTCCGTGTGCCGGGACCGGCCCGCTCCGGCCGGGCTCCGCCGCGCAGGCCGCCTCTGGCTCCGTGTGCCGGGACCGGCCCGCTCCGGCCGGGCTCCGCCGCGCAGGCCGCCTCTGGCTCCGTGTGCCGGGACCGGCCCGCTCCGGCCGGGCTCCGCCGCGCAGGCCGCCTCTGGCTCCGTGTGCGGCGACATCGTGCCTGCAGCTTGCAAACAGGTCTAGGGGGGTATTTACACCATGGAAACGGGAAAGCACCGCGAATCGGGGCTTCCCTTGCCCCCGCCCCTGGAGCGCCCGTTGTTGCGCATTTACCCATATACGTTGCCTCGAGTGACTTGTCCTCGAAGATGCTTTCAGTTGAAAGTATTCGTCTGGCTGACCAGGTGCGCCAGGAAACAGTGGTCCTGTCCCATTGTAAATGGGACCTGTGGCCAGCCTCGTCTCACTGGGCTACATGCAAGGTGGCAGTAGGCCGACCAGACGTACCGTTTGAAACGGGACAGGACTGTTGTTTTCTGTCCCACTTAAAGCTGTATGTCTGGTCAGCCTACTGTGTGCCATTTATCCGTTGCAGACACTGTGGCTCAGGTAGGTGCAGTGAGTTACCTGGTGTCGCACAGCTGCGTGTACGGGCAGACCGAGGACCCATGGGAATAACAGTCTTTTATAGGACTTGAATGCCAGCGAGCTTTGTGATTCTGGGGCTGTGCTGCTGTGTACACACACGGACAGGACGGCCTTGGATCCTAAAGTCGTCGGTGGCTGTGCTGAAATCTGGTTGTCCCAAGTGTCTTTTTATGCACTTACGCTAGAGCCTGGATTGCATGCCCCGTCTCTGATGGCTACTTCTGGTTCTTACTAGAACTGAAGGAAAGGGAATCAGAACGGAGAGAGGGGGGATGTGGAAATGAACGAACTCAAGGGCAATAATGAAGACGTTTTAAAAGGAAACTAAAAATCTGTGGAGATGAAAAGAAACGCCTTGGGGTTGAGACACCTTTGACGTGCCCTTGTGCCAACCGGCCTAGGTCTCCGTGTCCCGAGAGACTGGGCCTTTCCGTAGTGGCTCTAGAAGCATTACTGCCTTCCTGGGCTCCTCTGATCTTTATCTTTCCCAAGTATTCCGTGTCCTGGTTATGGCCTTTTAAGTAAAACAAAATCCAGCAAAGGGAAACTTCTCAGACAGCAAACTAATGAATTTGGTCTCCATTGGTTTCATCTGGAGAAACAATCAAGTTTTTTTATTCCTGGTGTCATTGGTACCAGGTAAGGATCACCGCCATCCCACAGACGGCTCTGGTGGTAGAAATGCTGGCGCATACGGAGGGATTCGTGGAGAACTTGGTTTCTCTTTGGGTTTCTTTTTCTTCTATTCTCTTCTTTTTATTGTTTCTTTTTGTTTTACGGAATCTGTGAGCACGACATTAATGACAGAGCAGAGACACCAGGGAGGGAAGGATGGACCCTCTCAATGCTTGAAGTTGCCCATCTAGAAGAATGTTCAGGTGGTAGATATAAATAGTTGTGGGTCCTCGGAAGCACGCATCACGCATCTCTACACTGTTGCTAGGACTGTTGGAGGTTGGGTCAGAGGGGAGGGGACAGAGGGGCTGGCTGGGGTGAGTTCCTCATAGCCTCACGGGAAGGCTCATGGTCACCAGGGTTGGTGTTGAATCCACAGGAGGAAGTCCTTACCTTGTAGTGACACAACTCTCCTAGGCACTTAGGAGAGTACAGTGACCTTCTCGGCACTGCGTGTTCCATTAACTTCTGGAATACTGCAGGTGATCAGGGCTGGACAATTAAATGCAAAGGAAAATCTGGTCAGACATCACACAGGGCAGTATTGATGAATAAGGCCCACTGCCCCTGCAAGTCGTTCGCCCTGTAAATTTTGCTGTGAGAATCCGATAAAGTGGATGGAGTAAGCCATCCCTGAAATACTGCCCATGATCAGGGAGAAGAAGGAAAAGCCCGTCCCATGTCGCCGTCACACAGCGGCTCAGAACCGGAACTCAGGGGGAAGCGGACCCTGGTCTGATGATGCTCTTCCTGACACTGGCCGAACAGCCTGAAGGAGAGGAGCCCGCTGAGCATTGTGCACATGAGCGTCATCGGAGGACCAAGGGGCAGGGAAGGCATCGTGGGGGACGAACCCGGCACAGCCCGAGGGCTCAGAGGGTGCTTAGACGATGGCAGCATTGGGGATCTCAACTTACTGGTACAGGAATACCAAACATGCTAGTCTTCGGCGTGAGCCGCCCGCCCCCGCCTCTTCGCCATCTGTCTGCCCCTGGGACACGCTCTCCTGCGTCCTGTTTCCTTGGCCCTTTGTTCTGTGTCCCTGTCCCCTCCACCAGCAGCACCCTCTGAAACTCTTCGGCCTTCCTGCACCTCAGCGCCCCGTCTGCTGCTTCCGCTGGTCTGCGCAGAAAGTGCACGTAGCTACCTGCCTGGAAGTCCAGCAGTGCCTCAGTGATCTGCTCACAGAAAGGGGGGGACCTTCGGCTGAAGCTTTATTTAATCAGATGCTGTATTAAATCATATCTTTAGAAGGTTGACAGACACAGAGGATGGTCAGTAAGCGTCTTATTTATTCAACAAGTACTTGAGAGCCTAAGATGTGGTGGGTGAAGACACAGGCAAATGGAATTTCATGTAGCTTTGTGTCTATCCAAAGACAAACAGTAAACACATGTACACACACCACATACCACGCACACACACACAACACACACTACACACACACGGTGATGCCAGACTGCAAGTGTCTTGGATTACAGTGATATAATGATGTTTTTGCTTTGTTTCGTGTTAGCAAACTAGATATCCTATGCAAGAAATGAAAAATCTGTTTTACTTTGAACTTAAAAATACAAGCAGTCTAAAGAGCAATATAACACACACTTACATTCCTACCACCCTGAATTAACAAACACATTGCTTTCAGTACTTTTTGAAATGTCAATAAAGAGAAAAAGCTAAAACCCTCTACACTTCCCATCTCATTCTCTCCCCTGACCTCTGACCACCACTGTCAAAAATTTTATATAGCATAGCTAATGCATTGGAAGTCTGTTTACTCCTTTTAGCTACTGTGTAATCTTGCATCACATCACGTAATGTATTTTATTTATCCATCTCCTAAATGATGAAGCAAAGACATTAATTTTTTTCGTTTCACCAGTATTCAACAAGTCCGTATGGAGTGTCCATTCTGTGCTAGCCCTTAGGTGGCCTCTAATGCCAAGAGGAGGCCAAGTCCATAACTGAGTTTAAGGCCCAGGAGTGATAGGGTGCATGCACACTTGCGACTGCTGTTGCACAAGACAGACCTAAAACAAGTGGGGAATTAGCTGCCTTCGGACAGGGAGCACCAGAGTGGGGAGCAGTAAAGGCATTGCAAAGAGGAAAGCCTAGAAAATGGGGCGCTGAGGACTTGAAGGGAGGGGGTGACCCCGTGAGCAAGGTCAGGTTGGAAGGTGCAGAGCAGCTGCAGGAGAAAGAAACTGCTTCTGCTGACTCAGCGAGGAGAGTTTTGACCGTGCAGGGGAGGCGAGAAGGTGGGGCGCTGGACCTGAAGGGCTGAGGCCTGGACCTAACGCCTCAGGCAGCACGGTGGTTCCCTTCTTGAAACTGGAAGTCACTGCCCAAGGAAGGAAAACCATCATCAGAAGGTGGGGGTGGGGGCTTAAAGCTCCCACACTGGAGCAGAAGGGGACATATGCATATTCATGGGCAGCGAGGGGACAGTTGCTGTTTGCAGGGTGAGGGCAGGTCCCTGATGCAGATCAAGGAACATCTCCCAACTCCCTCCAAAGAAACAAGAATTACCCTCTCTTGCATCCTCTCTGCTGCCTTTGTCATGAGAAGAAGTCAACAAGAGTGATTCTGGTACTTTCCTTTCTCTGGATTTTTCAATACGCTCATTGGAGTTCCTTCAGTCACCTCGTGATGCCATGCTTTGCTTTGAATGCAGTAGGACGAGCGAGACTCTATAGTGACCCGGGACGGTGGCTGGCTGTGCACAGCTCCTCACTCCGGCCATTTGAGTGTTCTGCCTCCCTGGGCTTCGGCCTTGCTGGCTGTCTTAGTCCGATCAGGCTGGTGTCCCCAAACACCACAGACTGAGGGGCGTGAGGAGCAGAAATGTATGTCTCAGGGTTGTGGAGGCTGTGAAGTCTGTGATCAAGGCCCCTGCAGACTTGGTGTCTGGTGAGAACCCACTGCCTGGTTCAGAGCCCACCGTCTTCTCTGGGTCCTCACGTTTAGGAGGGGGTGAGGGAGCTCTGAGTGAGTCTGTTTTGGAAGAACACTAACCTCATTCCTGAGACCTCCACCCTCGTGATCTCCTGAAGACTCTGCCTCTTAGTGCCATCCTAGTGGTGGGTTAGGATAAAACATAGGAATTTGTGGGTGTGGCTGTGTCCTTCCTTCTCTGTCTACCCTCCTTAGCCACAGGGAATCGAACTGCCTTGCAGGGTCAACAGTGTGTGTGTGTGTGTGTGTGTGTGTGTGTGTGTGTGTGTATAGTAGCAGCAGTAGCAGTCGCTGGGTTAGAAGGTGGCCTGAAAACTTGTGGTACAACAATTGTTTCTTCCTTTCAGATAGTCATTAGGGCTCTGGCTATGGGAGAATGGGCAGAGTGCCCACGGGAGCTGGGATACACAAGTATCCAGAAGTTTCCCCCTGTTATAAAATAGCCTCGGTTCTGAGGACACAAAGAATGATAAAAGAGGAAGTTAATAAAGAAGGGGAAAGGGAATATCAATGATTAGATTTCATTGCTTTTGAGGCGTTACGTTTTCGTATTTTACTCTGAGGATTAGAGTCATTGTTAGGTAGGTGGCAGGTGTGACATAATTAGCACAGTCTCCAAATGCACACAACCTACTGATTAACTTCAGAGAGTTGGAGGACAACCTGAGACATAATAGGGAAGCACTGTTTAAGAAATACGGTGTCACAGATGTTCCTGATGGCACCCAATGCACAATTGTATGGAAAAAAAATCACAGATATCCACAATTCACAATTTTGACTCAGGAGTGATTAAGAAGTCCTGCTCCGTATAAAGAAGTTCTGGGAATAATTTATTTGTACTTTTCCTTATGGTTTCCTTTGTAATGTGTTATCAGAGTAACATGTGACAAAGAATTTATATTGAAATAAATCTAAAAGTACTTTCTCAGTATAAGTATAAACTAAAATTTTATGTGACAGGAAAGAATTGTGCTGTGGTTTAATTATCTTCTTAACATATCAATGCATCTTAAGCCGGTGTTTTAAAGTTAATTGAATATAGCAGCAGGTCTGATAAATGCTGTAACTGAAATGTGAGCGAAGGGTTGTTGGCGTGTAGAGAGAAGGTTTGGCTGCAGAGAGGCCGGAAGACCCAGGGAGTTGAAGGATGAATAAGAGTTTGCCATGTAAGAAAGAACATTCCAAACATCAAAATTTAGCTCTCTGATTATTTACTTGTTTAACTGCTTTCCCATCTGCCAGTTGCTCCAGAACGTCACCTTGACACTGTTAGAATGTAGGTGCTGATGACTACCTTCTGCCTCTCAGCCTACGACTAAAAATATTTAGACAGGTGGCTTGGCCCCTCCGCCACTGCCCAGGAGACAGTATAGAACACCCAGTTTTTCATTCTTTTATCTTCACGCAGCCTTTCATTTTAGAGCTCCAAACCTGCATTCTTTCTCTTTAGGTGATAAAATCCAAGCTAAAGGGATACGTTTACGTCACCACGTTTCCAGGCTTACCTGTATAGGACTCTTCTGTTGGATGAGTTATTCCTCCATTTTTTCAGAGGCTAAACGTTTCCTTTATTTGCAGCCCTTGAAATTAACAGCAGATTTCACCATTAAATGATGGCATTCCCTACATGTTGTCAATAGAACTGTCCCTACTAATTCTTGCTCCTAAAGCCCATGATAAGTGTTGTGACCTGGAGTTGCAGGCAGTCTGATTAGGGTGAAGATAGCTAATCACAAGAGCAATCATGAAGCAATACAGGGCAGTGAGGGGGAGTGAGCAATATAAGGACTTAGCGCAGCGATGACTGGGAGCCAGTAGGGCACCATCACCGTGGTCGGGGATGATGGCCACGTGGGACTGAGCAGGAAAGAATCACCTTGCACCCCATCATAGTTTGCTAAGGCTGCCATAGCAAAATTCTCCTCAAGCCCCAGTGGTTCATTTTCTCACACTGCTGGGGGCTGGAAGTCCAAGATCAAGGTGCCGGCAGGTTCAGTTTCTTTTGAGGCCTCTCTCCTTGCCTTCTCGCAGTGCCTCCCGTGGTCCTTGCTCTGTGCACTCACATCCTCAGTGTCTCCTCTGTTTCCAAACTCCATATTTTTATAGAAAGAACTGTCAAGTTGAATTAGGGCCCACGCTTATTGCCCACTTTAACTTAATACCTGTTTAAAGACCTGATCTCCAAGTACTGTCTGATATAGGGTTTGGGGCTTCAACATACAAATTTAGGGGCGGGGGACACCATTCAGTCCATAGCACACCTCCTTTTCTCTTTGGGATTAAATTGGAAACCCAACTTTTGAGAGACCCCAAGCATCTTTGTACTCCAGGAGTGCAACTTTCTTCAGTAACTTGAAAACACTTCCTGAGGCTCGAAGACTGAGGAGCCCTCTTCCAGCAGAGGGGTCTGTCTCCCCTGCTTCCCTCAGGCTGCTTTTGGCGTGTATCTACAGCTGCTGTAAGTGTAAACCAGCCGCCCCGAACTCCCCGCGCTGTCTGCCAAAGTGAGTGCATCCCGGCCGAGCTGCGGGCCTGACGAACGTAACTCATTGGATGGTTTACTCTGCACCTTCCACGTCAGCCCACCTTTAAACAACCATCCTGCCTTTATTTATGTGTTCTTTCTCCATACCTGCCCCCTTTTTAAAGGGGAGAGTGTAAACACATAGACCCAGAAGAGTAAATTAAAGTTCATTCAAGCACAGTTGTTGTTGATGAAAAACACGGTTCTGCTTGGTTGAAATGAGATGCCAGGGCCTTGTTAAGCCTACTTGTCATGGGTGCACAACCAATCAGCAGCCTTACGAGGAGATGAAACCTATCTTATTTAGTGCTTTGACAAATTAATAATTGAGCTGTAGCATTTCTTCCTTTCATAGAAATTGGCGGGATCTAAGTGGAACCTTTGAAATAATAAAGATAAAGGCTCTTTCCCTGTGACCTTGAATAAGTGGACAGGTCATTTCTGCAGCTTCTTTGTCTTCTCTAAGCCATGAAGGAATGGCATTGTTTCCTTTTTCCTGTGACTGAAAACTCAGTATAGAAATATGCCCATTGTTATTTAAGGCTGTGTTAAAAATAGCCTATCAAATGCATGTTTTTATGTGTGGGTTAATTAAGTAATGCATTTTACTTTAAAAAATTATAGGCACTTGTGTTACAAATAAAAGTCATAAAATTTTTCTCCAAAATTATCTACATTCTATCTTGGAGAAAATAAAATAGCCCACTAAAACCAAACAAACAAAATGCACATTTCTTCAAGAGATTTCACTGATATACTTATACTTAGTCACGTAGATCCTAATGTAAATAGACTATATTCCTGAAATTCTTTGCATAGAGTTTTTTAAAGTGCTAAACTGACCCTTTCCCTGCTGGGCCCCTCCATTAAATATATATTTATATATAATATGTTGATAAATACATGTTTATATATATGTACTATGTATATAATATATAGTATGTTGGTATCTAGTAGATACTATTTTCCATGTTATGTATTAGTGTTTATTATGCATTATACATTATACATGTACATAGTAAAATAGAATGTTTGAAGTTACTTAAACTGATCACCAGGTTACTTTCATAAGATGGTAAAGTGAACTCTTAAGTCGGTATCAAGCCACATGATTCTTTACTATCAACATTTGAAGCGGGGTACATTTCTGATACACAGGTAATAAAAATCGAATGCGGAAATACCAAGTGGGTGACCTGGGTCCTGGTCTTGAGTTGTGTCTTGGCCTGGTACCCATGGATAACCAGTTTTCTTTGTACCTGAAATTTCTGTCTTGAAAATAGAAGAAATATAATCTGTCTCTACCCATATCTGCAGGGATATCAGTGGAGATTTCTGTATGCAGCAGTCCATTAGGTAACCAGAGGGTGGGGGAGGTGGGGTGGGACATGACCTGGTGAGCAGATACGTGTGCACGGGCACGCAACCTGTGCAATGGCATCTCCCAGTGGTATCCATCATGTAGTCTCTACTTTGGACAAATAGTTCTGCATATTTCATTCCCTTTCTTTCAGCAGAATCTTGGCCATTACTTATCTTTGTTTCTTATTGTTCAGAAATTCCTCTTTCTTCTCTCCCATTTACATAAATTATATTCAAACTTAATGCAGAGACGGCATGGTCTCCTGGGTACAAATGATGTCATAGCAAAATTCTACTGTATTTCATCTTACCTGATTTTATTGTGTATGACTTGGATATTTATATTTCTGGGAGCGCACAGCTCACACTTGTCTAACTGAAGATCCCAAGATGTTGATTCCCACAGTTCCCTGAGAAGGACCTCATAGACCTTCAGAAATGGGGTTCCTCGTGTTCTCTTGGTTCAGCATCCTCTTAGACTTCCTCAGGCCACTGGAGGGCTGTCATTCACTGCCACTTGTCATGGCGCCTGCCATGCATTTTCCTTGTCGGGTGAGACGGATCATCAGGGAAGATAGTGTGGCTGCCTCACTGCGATCCTGCAGCATCACAGAGATGTGACTGGTGAAAGTCCTCTCCCTTACGCTGCATCATACTTTGTCCCAACAGAGGCATTCCCTCTGTCTTGGGTCTTCTGCTGTCCCTTGTCAGACAAATGAAAACAGTACATGAACAGAGCAATGGAGGTGGGTCCCAGTCGCTACACTTTAACCTGGACCAACAATGAGCCAATCCTGGGCTCGAGGAACACGCTGATGGACTCTTTTTCAAAGGAACGTTAGGCCATGGCCTTGACTTTGATACACATATGGTCTGTTTAGTTTTTGTCTTTGTCTTTTCTTTGGTTTCCATTCTTGTAACTAAGCACCATCAGTTACCCCAAGAGTTTCCCAAAGAAGATGCATTAGAAAATGACATTCTAAGTACAAATCCATCCTTATTACTAGCAAAAATTCCCCACACGTTATGGATCAGAAATGTCACCGTCAGATCTCTGGGACAGCGCACTGTCCTGCTGTGACTCTCTTGGAGGGAGGCATTTAGAAAGTCTGTTCTAGGCCCGTCATATTTATGCAAGGCAAAATGTGGCCACGTCAAGCTGGTTTTTAGGTTTTTTCCCCATATGCACTGATGGAGAAGCTGCAGTGTAGGGGAAGGAAGCGAGAGGCCCAGTACTGTGCAGCAAGATGCAGTTCATGCTGAGACAAAATCCAAGCTGTTCTCTGAGCCCAGCACTCGAGTCACTGAGCCACACACTCTCTGAGGTCCCCCACAGGGTGTGTGAAGCAAGTGCCAAATGCTATTTCCCAGTCTGCACAAATGCTCCTACTGGCTGTGTCCCTTCTCCTCCTGGCTTCCTTTGGTCCAGGGATTGCTCGTGGAAATTATACTGCTGGGTTTCGCCACATGGCAGTGGCTACATTTCAGTGTTAGCTGGAAGTGTTTCCTGGGATTCTAAGCTAGAAAGAACTTTCTGAAGGCCCCCTAGGCAAGGGTCAGCGTTTCCTCAGTGCCGGCGATTACTGTATTTCATTAATAGTCAGGATTTTATTTCCCTCAGCAGGCTCCCGCATTTTGCATGGATACCTGCAATGTACCTGAAGGGACATAAAGGTTTCTGTCACTGCAGTCTGCCCGTCTTGCTTCAAACAGATCTGGTCCACTTCGGGCCAAGTCAGTCTGTTAAAGACAGCTGGGTAGCTGTAAATGCTCCCAGTAAACCAAGAGATGCATGACGTGATGCCCTCTTTATTGGAAAGATGGCACTGTAATTCTATATGTATCCACCTATTTCTCCTTGGGATAGTGACCGCCTCATGGCAGACGGTGCCTTCTTTTTCCTTAGTGCCAAACCTTTTTCCGGGCTCTTACTGATTGTATTTGATGAACTCCCTTGTGCTAGTTCTAATTCCTTGCATATCACTTCGCCTCTATAGGTCTCAACTCTTAGTGTAAAATGTGATTAATCATCACATTTACAGCATTATCATCCCATAATTCCACACTTTTGATGGACTAGAGGTGGATCTAGCTTTAACTGTCAGCCAGTAAGAAAGGGATGCACACCTTTCTCTTAGTAGGGATGACCTCTTACCAGGTATTGTTTGTATGGGTGCGGTTCGTTGGATTTTGAGTTATCCACCACAAAGGAAAGTAAAGCTCAGATTTTTTAGTGTCCCAAACCGAATTTATGGGTGAGGTAGGAATGTCAATTTAGTTGAGGCACCAATTATTGTTTTTCCAGCCAGCTGCACTGCCTCTCTCATAAGTAGAAAAGGTGACTTGTTTCCCCTTAAGAGTTTTCATTCAGGTTGTGATTAATTCTCAAAAGGGCTCCATCCAGTTCATGAAAAGTCATCTGCTTATATTTTTGAATAGGTCATCAAATAACACAACTCTTGGAGAAACACCTTCCATCTTTACAGAAAACCTTTTATCTAAATAACCCTGGACACATTACAGACCTAATTTCCCATCTCTGATTTAAAAGCATGCGTGATCATATCTAGGGGCTAAATATTTTCATTTTGTGTCACTGACCTAGAACTTGAAAGTGATCCTCCCACCACCTTCTAGTTACCTACTGTCATGATTATAATATTCTGATTCCTAATTAATCTGAGAGGCATTATTAGGTTAAAGGGTCACCTCTCATCAGTTCTATACATCTTCAAGTAGGTGGACTCCATTCTGTGAGAAGTAACCGTGATGGAGTTTATTATTACAAGTGTTTTTCTGTACAGTAATTGGGCATGGAAAAGAGAAAACTGTTACCTGAATCATCCATTCTGAGTGGCACTAATTATTGCTTCATAGTATATTTCAATTGGTATTTGATCATCCCAGTGAAGTTTATAGACTTGAAAATGACTGTCCTACAAATTGTTTTTAACAGACACCTTTGATCCCTATGTAGGTTAAATCAGCATTTGTTATTCAATATAATTCATTACTCGCTTTTCAAAAGTAAATGGGTGTCTGCCTTGATTATAATCTAAAAACTGAATGTTCTCTGAAATGATAATGTTTTAGCCTGTGGCAATCATCCACCTTTTTTTTTTTACTTCTATTAAACTTATTGGGATGACATTGGTTAATAAAATTATATAGGTTTCAAGTATACAATTTTATAATATATCATCTGTATATTACACTGTGTGCTCACCACCCAAAGTTGAATCTCATTCAGTTATCGTGTATTTGACCCCCTGTCTACTTTTTACCTCCCCCCCGCCCCCTTTTCCTCTGATAACCACTATACATTTGTCTGGTCTATTTTTGTGTTTTGTCTTGTTTGTTTGTTGCTTTCAATTTTATATTGCACATATGAATGAAATTATACGGTTCTTCTTTTTTTTTTTTTTTTTTTTTTTTTTTTTTTTTTTTTTTGCTTTGTTTAGGTTGATATTCTCAGGATCCATCAATGTTGTCAAAAATGGTGGCATTTCATCTTTTCTTGGGGCCAATTAGTGTTCCATCAGATGTGTGTACCACATCTTCATGCAGTCATCTATCAAAGGACACTTTAGGCGTTTCTGTGTCTTGGCACCATGAATAATGCAATGAATATAGGGGTACACATATCTTTACGAATGTTTTCAAAATTTTGGGATAGATACCCAGAAGAGGGACCATTGGGTCATATGGTAATTCTATTCTTGATTTTTTTGAAGCATCTCCATAGGCTGTGCTCATGTACATTCTCACCAGCAGTGTAAGAAGGTTTCTTTTTATCCACAACCTCTCCAAAACCTGTTGTTATTTGTCTTGTTGATGATGGCCATTCTAACAGGTTGAGGTATTACCTCATTGTGCTTTTGATTGCATTTCTCTAATGGCTAGTGAAGTTGAGCACTCTTTTCATGTATCTTTTGGACATTTGTATGTCTTCTTAGAAGTGTCTGTTCAGGTCATATGTCCATTTTTTAATTGGATTGTTTGTTTTTTGTTGCTGAGTTGTATGATTTTTTTATATATTTTGGATATTACTCTCATCTGAGGTGTTGTTAGCAAATATTTTCTCCCATTCACATGTTTGCCTTATCGTTTTGTTCATAGTTTCTTTTGCTGTGCAGAAGCTTGATAGAATCCCATTCATTTATTTTTGTTTTTACTTCCCTTGCCATTAAGTCAAATTCATAAAATCTTCTCTGAGACCAAGGCCCGTAAGTTTAGTACCTGTGTTTTCTCCTATGTATTTTATTGTTTCAGGTTTTATATTTAGATGTTTCATCTATTTTAAGTTAATTTTGTGTATGGTGAAAAAGCAATCTAGTTTTATTCTTTTGCATGTGGCTTTCCAATTTTCCCAGCACCGTTTATGGAGGAAGCTTTCTTTTTTCCATTGTATGTTTTTGGTTCCTTTGTCTGAATTATTTGCCCATATATGTGTGAGTTTATGTCTGGGCTTTCAATTATGTTCCATTGGTGTATGTATCTGTTTTTCTCCCAATGCCATGCTATTTGATTATTGTTACTTTGTAGTTTAATTTGAAGTCAGAGAGTGTGATATCTCTGGCTTTGTTCTTTTTTCTCATGATTGCTTTAGCTATTCAGGATCTTTTGTGATTTCAAAGAAATCTGATGATTTTTTTATTATTGTTGTTGTTGTATTTCTTTTAAAAATGTCATTGGGATTTTAATGGGAATTGCATTAAATCTGTATATTACTTTGGGTAATATAGCTATTTAGCTATGTTGATTCTTCCACACCATGAACATGTAATATCTTTTTATTTCTTTGTGTCTTCTTCAGTTTCTTTTAATAATGTTTTGTAGTTTTCAATATATAGGTCCTTCATATTTTTTGTTAAATTTATTTTTAGGTATTTTATTCCTTTTCTTGCAATCACAAAAGGAATGCTTTTCTTTTATTTTCTGAAATCTCATTGTTAACAAGTAGAAATGCTATGAACTTTGTACATTGGTTTTGTATCCTGCAATTTTTCTGTATTTGTTCATTGTTTCTAATAGTTGAGCTTTTAGGGACTTCTATACAAAGAATCATGCCATCTGCAAAAAAGTGACAGTTTTACTTCTTTATTCTCAGTTTGGATGTCTTTTATTTCTTTTTCTTGCCTGATTTCTCTGGCTAAGACTTTCAATACTATGTTGAATAACAGGGGTGAGAACAAGTATTCCTGTCTTGTTCTGAATCTTAAAAAAAAAAAAAGCTTTTAGTTCTTCACCAGTGAGTATGGTATTACCTGAGAATTTGTCATATATGGCCTTTATTATGTTGAGAAATTTTCCTTCTATACCCATTTTATTGAATGTTTTAATTGTAAATTTACATCGTATCTTATCAAATGCTTTTCTGCATTTATTCATATGATCATGTGATTTTTATCCTTTATTTTGTTAATGTATATCACATTGATTGATTTGCATATATTGAACCATCCTTGTACCCCTAGGATGAACCCCAATTGATAATGATATATTGCATACTTAAAATATGGTTGTATTCTATTTACTAACATTTTGTTTAGGATTTTTGCGTCTGTATTCATCAGAGGTATTGTTCTATAGTTTTCTTTTTTGTACTTCTATCCTCACCAGGTTTTGGTATCAAGATAATGTTGGCCTCATAAAATGAGTTAGGAAGTAAGCAGTCAGCAGTCATCCACTCTTGATAAATGTCCCTGTATTTTACCCTTTTCCAAAACAGATTTATCTACCTTTTCTACAACTAGGACAAGAAAGTAAAGCAGGAGAAAATGAATCTCAGTAAAGTGTGTAAACCTCAGGCAGATACTAGATTTGCCCATGAAGTAAGTACAGATTAATGAATTGGTGTTCAAGGTTTAGACACACATGTGTCACTGACAGAATGCATGCTAATCCAAACACCATATTATCCTCCAGGACTCTACATAAAGAAGAGGAGTGGGAGCAAATAACCTAAAAATGTTACTTCCTGGAGCAAGCTGCTGATTACCCTCCCTACATCAGGGAGACAGGATGTTTCATTCAGGAACTCTAACCTGAATTTTTTAGCCTAGTGGTAATGAAGCTCACTTGTATTCTCTAATGCACCTCATTTTGTTTGTATTTATGCAGTACTTCACTGACCTAAGCTATTTATATTTTTAATGGAAAAAGTCATCCTGATAAGAACTCATATGGTCAGGAACCAAAGGAACTGGTTAAAACAAGTTCGACTGTTGAACATGTGCCCCGAGCTTTGGTGCACACTAAATAATTTAGCTCCCCAGTTATGTTTCACTTATTCTTCCACTAAAGCTCCATAAATGCTTGTGAGCCACTGAACCCAATATGTTCTTTTCTTTTTTTTAGGATAAATTTTTAAAAGTTAAATTATAGTTAAAATAAAAGTGGGGATATGAGGGGATACCCCAAACCTTGCCACAATACACCTTCATCCTAACCCGTATAAGCATTGATAATAGATGATACTAAGGAATATCACTGTGCCACTTACGAAACTCACATCGAGATCTCATCAAGTATTCTATAGTCTGTTATTCCCATTTAATAGGTTAGGTCCCTGAAATCCACACAGATTAAGCTCTTTGTCTAACATTTTCAGGTTGTATTAGCACGATCTATAAGTTCTTATATTCTAAATCTTGCCTAGCCAGTCAATGGCCAAAAAACCTGGGGCCCAGTTCTCTAGAATCCACCTCAGTGTTCTTTCTCCTACATCACACTGTACCTTTATTTGACGGGTAAATACGTTAGGGTTGTGTTTAAAAGTAGAAGTGAAGGAGGGTCTTGCCAATTATTTTGCCCCATCTCTTTCCACTATTACTAAATTAATGCATATTAGCCTGGCAACAAAAGGTATTTCCATAAATATATTGCTTTGGTGTACATGCTTCTGTCCTATTTCCTCTTTTCTATTTCCTGCACTTAAATGTTGCAAAAGGGAAAATCCATGAAAGGACTAAGTGATCATCAATTGAAGTCCAAATAACCAGGACAGGAAAGTAAAGTAGACACACTATCTACTCTGTTGCTCCTAGGAGGCAGCTGGACTGATACTTTCAGAGTACCCATTTAACTGCACTGCTCTGGTTCATGCTCACAGGGTCTTGGAGTCAAACTAAAAGAGACTGAAATTTTAGGGTCACCCCTGGGGTCGAGACAGCAAAGCTATAACTATAATCACACGTTAAAGAGAAAATTTTCAGTTGCCTATAGGTCTTTCTCTATCATCAAATTTCAGAGTTATGTTTATGTGGCTTGGTGTTTTCTCAAACTGAGGGAGCCATACTTTCTTCTTTGACCATCAGGCAAACATTATCTGCACAGACTTGTTAGCACTTGAGCCCTGGGCTCTCTTTCCCCATGAAAAGGAATGTCCTTTAGCTGGAGACTGATGCCCTTCCTCCCCAGCCCATCCCTACCAGACCAGCACTTCTGAATAACAGGCATCTCAGCCATGGTTTCAGGATTGCTCTCCATTGATATCCCGCCATATGACAAAGGCATCTGGTGAACACCATGAACTGACACATAAATTTAGCTCTAGTCCCTCAGTGCTAACTTAACAGAATGAAATACAGATAGGATAGCCTGCAAGGACAGCTGAAAGGGGAATGATGAGGACAGAAGATAAGAGAGGACAACAAAAATTTGGAAGGTGAATAGTATTAATAAATGGATGAATAGTAACTGTATTTGAAGCCTGGTGGAAGCAACTAACTACAACTTTTTTTTAAACAGCCAAGTTTGGCTGCAGAACTTAAGAAAGACTCAGGAGCTGAGGCAACTGGTGACCTCGATGGTGAGTGTGCAGGTAGATGACAGAAAACAAGCACAGTGAGGGGAGTTATATGTGGAACATTAGACCTGTGGATCCTCCTGGATCCCATTGACCTCCCTGACTCCAGCAAAAGAGGGAATACCCATTTTATAGAGCTGAAATCAGAGGACCCAAGTGTGTGGATCCCAGAAACAGACAAGAGTGAGGATGAGAAGTTATACTGAAAACAAGGGGATGAAGTGAAAGGTCTGCAAATTGAATGTTGAGATATCCCACAGGTTGCTCCACCCTAGACTCTTCTCATACTGGCAGACAAGATATTGGGGAGAATTCCACTCTGAGAACTGGTCTACCCAAAGGGAAAGATGCATAGGTACTGGCCTTTGGGAGTCACCTACTAATCAGCTAGGGAAACCTGACCCACTATGCACATGGAGATTTTCAGGAGTTTTTTCTTCACTTTTAAATAGACATGGACAACTAAGGATCCAAATACTGGTAATATCTTGTAAAATACAGTAGATAAACTTAGCAAAAAGAGAGGACTGCAAGAAAAACAGAAACCTCGGGATCTAGGATCCTTTGCAGGAAAATAGCAAAGGGAGTACTCAGGATGATGCTAGAAGGAAAGCTTCCAGATGGCACCTGAGTGGCAGCCTGCAACATCGGGGTAGGACAGTAGCAGCACTAACTGAACCCTGACATTCATATTGACCTGCATTGGAAAAAAAGGGTATAGTTCTATAGGAGAGTTGAGGATTAATTACCTAGAAAATTAGGCAAATAAAAAGCACATTAACCCTAGCTGAAATAAAAAAATAAAAACTTTTATAAGAAAGGATATTTAATCATTGCACAGTGTGCTCATTAATAGGAGTGTAGTCATATTAGTGTATTAATATATATGTACAGTAGACTGTTAACTGGAACTCAAGCAACTGGCAAAAAGACGGAAGAAATAATGCTACATTTATCTGGCATGGGTGACGCTTAACTGAGAGTCTGCTTACATTTATCCTGCATCTACCAATCCCCTATGGGTGCTGGTTAACTGAGCATCTACTGTATATTTTAATTGTGCTACATCTGTATTGAGAGAAAGTAGGAGAAGTATGTTTTGGACAGGGGGAGGAAGTGCTAAATCAGTAAGCATTGACTCTGGTCACTGCTCCAAAGGTGCCATGGGCCTGGAAAGCTGATCTAGACTTGAGCCCTCTTCCAAATATGAGAAGGAGCCTGTACGCTACCTTTCTTTTGCTTTTGAGCAAATACAGGGAGAGAATAAATTTTAAAATAATATATATGCGCCATAAATGAGTTCAGTGGTCCAAATGTTTTAAAGCAAAAATTCTAGTGACAGTATCTCCTTGCTATTATTGTAACTATATCACGTCAATTTAATTGAACCAGGCAAACCAGCCTCTCAGATGCTGCCCCATCACCATCTCCTCATCAAATTCCTGAGCCTTCTTTGGGGCAGCTTGGTAGACAGTTTCATTAGCCTCTTTGAGATACAACTAAAGTATGTTGAGACTGTTCTTCATGTGCTTCTTGGTAATTAACTGTGTTTGGAAAGTTGTGGGAAAGGCCATCTCATAGTGGTTTGACCTTCTTGTCTCATTTCCAGCTTGCCCTGGTCTGTTTAGGTTTCTGTGTGGTTTTGGCCTGGAGAGGACTCTTGTTTCTCACATAATCAAATGCTGATGGCTGATGACTTAACAAATTGGATTTTGCTCCACAATTTATTTACTGTAGCAGGGACACTTCTGGTTATGAACTGCTGCTATAGAAATAGCTGTCCTAGGCCTTGGAAAAAACTATTTGTTGCTGAAACACTAATTGTAAAATAGTTACCTCAGAGAACCCCAATGTAATTAGATTACATTTAATTACATATCATTAATTATATAAAATATTTAAATTATTATGTTGGATTGTACTGCACGAGTTGCTGTACATTCTGTCGGTAGTGGAGCAGATGTGCTTGAAGAGTTTGGATGTCATCCAGAAGTTAGTGAATTATAACTGTTTAGATAATCGGAGCCTGATTTATACCGTCTATTGCAAAACAATAGCTACGTATTTTCACTAATGCGGTGATATCAAGTGTAGGGGTAAAGTAATTTATGCCTTGGTGATATTTTGGTAATTACATCTTATTACAAACTTTAAGTTCAGTCAACCAAATATAAGGAAATGAAAAACATAATTTCTCATGGAAATCAACAGTATCCACAAAAGCATTTCTCATTTATATTGGGAGAGAGCCATCGCTTTCCTCGCTATGAAACTTGATTTAGGACGCCCGAATTATCACAGGAGTTAAATCATAGGCCTTGTTCCTCAGGTACTCACTTAAACTAATTCACTATTAGTTTGAAAATGTTTATACACTTCACTTATATCCAGTTCTCTAACTTGATTGAAAGCATGGTGAAGTTTCCATATAAAGAGCACAGGAAACATCCTAGAGACTAGCAGTAGATTTTGCTTTTCCGGAATATTGACTAAGGTAGCACATGGCTGGGTGAGATGTCGGTCGCGATCCACTGGTGGACTGTTAAGCAATGTTGATGTGACTGCCTGAATAATAAAATAAATAGCTAAGGGACCACAACACGTGGAGAAGTAGCCCTTGCCCTGAAAACGTCTGCCCAGGCCTGAGCTAGTACTTATCAGATCTGATACTAAATGCAATGACTGGTCTTCAATTTTGGTAAACAAACAACAGTACTGGAATTTGCTCTCTTAAGGGGTTTGCTTTCATTTTTATATCCGCTTGGAATACAGCTAAGCAGAAAAGTAACATTTAAACAGAAATGCTGCCGAAAGGAAAAAAAATATTCATGACTTGTATTTCTGCCAATCAAATATTTAGTACAATTTTTTTCTATGTGAATACCATATACCGTTAAGAGAAGCTTTGCTTAATTCCACTCTATTTAACAAACTTGCACGAAATCTGGCAAAAAAAAATATCTTATTGGTACCTCGCCAGCCATAAATTATAACGTCACTTCCACCACCTTTGGAGAGGATCTATTCTACAAATGTTTATTTTAAGGATGAGTTGTGCTTGCTAACCTGTAAAAGATTCTTTTTTAAAAAGATAACCCCTAAATATGTATACTTAAACATATATACACACACATAACTGTGTATATACATGTAAGTATATGCATGGTTGTTTGGTGGGCCATTTAATAAGAAAATAACTGACTTTTGTATAAATTGAGTTGACTATGCCAGAAGGTACATTCTGAGCATCCAGATCTGGGGTGCAAGGAACAGAGACAGGGGTGACAGTCACAAGGTAGATGGTGGAATAGAGCAGGTGGGTGTCTGTTCACACTGATGGCAGACCTTCTGAAGACTTTTGTTGAGGGAGATCGACAGCAGCCCAGTTTTAGTGACTCCAGCCTACCTGCCGTCCCAGGGCTTAAGGTGAGTGGAGGTTGTAAGGGTTGGTGTCCCATTTCCCACCCATTAATTGAGTACCTGAAGAGGACACCTGCTACAGGATCATCCAAGGAGCCTCAGTGTGAATAATCCAGGTGATGCATGTAACATTTGTTACTGGTAGATGTTGTCTCGTGTGTTTTGAACTGAAACTTGCCTTTCAACCACAGCACCCATCCTATTTTATTTATTAAAGCTGGGTTGTAAGTTAGATCTGTTGTGAGCCCATTCCTGGCTCAGACCTAGCAGGAGACTTTAGGGCCTCTTTGTCCTCAGGGAGCAACAAGGGCATCAGAACTCATCTTAGAATTACCCCTTCTTATCTGTGACAGTTTTAGGAAATAAGAACCATTTATCCCTGACAGCTTTAGAAACACTACCGACTAAATTTATGCACTACTTCTCCTTGCATAATTTGGGATCCAGACATGTTCTGCGTAGCAGCCCCTGGCTTTGGGGGAGCCCAGGCGTACCAACTGCTACCCCTGGAGGAGGAAACACCAGAGGGTGAACAGATTGTGTCTTTTTAACGGAAAAAAAATAAGGGTGGTGAGGATGTCGGAAGACAAAGGAGGAAGCATTTGATAGGTCATCTGTCAGTAGGCCTTGATGGGGGCTGCTAGGACAACATTGGAAAACCACTTCAAAGTGAACAATGCCATGCTGAGTCCGTGCCAGTTTAATGGAACTGAAAGAAAGAAGACATGTCAGCTACTAAACGCATTTATTAAGGGGTGTCTTTTTAACCCCTTAGTTTTGCCCACTGTTTTTCTTTCCTGAATGGGTGGGGGAAAATGAGTCTATCAAAGCAGGGGGGAGGTGAAAGGTTGCCAACTTTCTGGAAAGCCAGGCAGGAATATTTGCATTAATTAAGTATGCACGATTGAAGCAGAGGTTGTGTGGGGAATAGAAGATGGTAACATTCTTGGTGATGGCGAGAGAGCTCGGTCGAACATTTCGGAGAGTTGCCCTCTCCCACTTTTGTTTTCATGTTCAATTACATCTAAAAAAAAAGCAGGAACAAATGTTTCAAGTTTAGAAAAAAATTTTAAATGGGAGACGACTTCTGATTTCATAGCCGTAATTCATGGTCAGGAGGCAAAGAGAAAGAAGAGCACCTTCGTGTTTGCATTTGTGTGGGTAACTAGGAAGGGGAGAAGAGGCCGAGGACGGTCTCCGTCCGGGAGGCGTCAGACCTGCTACCCTACGCTCGCCGTTCACCGACGAAAGACGAAATAGGAAATAAGAACATCGACTTCCAAGAAATTTCATCTGAGTTTGGACCAATGAGCTAGCAGCCTCTAATTCTGTATTTGACAGCGAGGCCGAATGTGACTTTTGCTTTGTGAACTGCTCAAATAATGGAAGATTTGATTACAACTACTATTTGCAATATCTGATCCATTCGCTGCAGATTCCTCCCGAGGGCTTATTTTTCTGTAAGTGAGGAGCTGTGTGTCTTTCTGCCTCCACTTGGTTTAGGTCGCATAAGGTGTAGAGCTGACAAAGTAGTCTGTGCTCAACTCTTGTCTCTTCACCTTGATGTACGTTGATGGTTGTTATCTGTGTCTCACCTCTCTTTTGCCATTCTCTGGAATGGGGAATACGATGGTATTGGCTTTTTTGTTCTATTTATTTATTTGGAACTTTTATTACTGTGTTCTTACTGTTCCTACAGACATGGTCTTCAGGCTGGTCATTCCGTAGAAAACAAAACAGATAAAACTCTCACTTCTGTAAGCTTATTGTTCTAAGTGGGGATCCCAGACAGTTCATAACAAATAAATCCAGAAGATAGCATCCATGTTGAACATGCTTTGAAATGAATCAAAGTATGATAAGGGATTAGTGAGTGACGAGTGTGTTCTTTGGGTCTGGTGGTCAGGGAGGGCCTCTCTGAGGAAAGGATAACTGGGGAGACAGTTGAATGAGATGATGAAACGATCTACCCCGATATCTGGGGGCAGTGCGCTGCTCCTGCAGAGGAGAGAACTCTCTGAGGCTCTGAGGGAATTATGCCTGGTGTGTGCTGCAAATATCAAGGAGCCGGTGTCACGGAGAGAAATGATTGAGATGAGGGGCAGTAGCGGGCTAGATCGTGTAAACCCTCTTAGATCCTGGTGAAGGCCTTGGGGTTATTGGCTGACAAGATGATACAACCCTTTTTGTCCATTATCATCTTTTAAATTTTAGAAACTGGTTTAGGGGTGATTTCAAGTGAATGGTATTTTCGGATCACAGTCCTTCACTCTTTCTTTTTTTAAATAATAGAGTAAATATTTTTATTAATATCAACAAAAAGACAAATGTCTAGGAATACATTATAAGAAATATACAAAGCCTGTATTAAAATGCCTAAGGAACACAAAAATATTTGAATAATGAGAAAGGCAGCCCCTGTTCATGGATAGGAAGACTCAGCATCAGAAATAGAATCTATAATTTAAAGCTTTCCTAATAAAAATGCTAACAGAATTTTCTTTTGTAACAGAGAAGCTGCTTATCAAATTTGTATAAATAAAATAAAAAAGAATAGCAATACTCTAAAACTAAAAGTCCCCCCAGATATGAAAACATTTAAAGTTACAATAACTAAGACAGAAAAGAAATCAGTGAACAGAAGACAAACTATAAAAAAACCAAAAACAATCAAATACACATAGGAATTTAATTTAATACAACTGTCTCATTTCAAATTTCTCGGGCAAGACAGCATAGCCCTTCACTTTTAATCATATTACTGTAATCAATTCCAAGCCCCACACCATTCTAGGGCCAGGGAATATAGCACGTATGAAGATGGGTCACCAGAACAGCAGGACCCATGTCCCCTCTGGAGATGAATACTGACTTACGTGACTGAGTCCTAAACGAAATAGGGTGTACCTAAATAGAATGCCGTTGTCTCTGTCATGTTTGAATTATGTAAGTGTAAAGTTTAAGTAAAATCATTGTTGGAAAATGGTTAATTTTTCATCATTAGGTCTCTTTCCTTTATGTTTGTAATATTTGAATAGTACACCACATTTATGTGTATATAATTCTAAAAGCAGTCGTCTATAGACTGCTGCTCTCTTTGTAAACATTAAACTAAAAATGCAACTATTATCTCTTGACTACGTAAAACTTGCCTTTTTTTGCTGAGAAATACTTTGTGTTTTCATCCAAAGCTTCCCCAGCGAGGTTTATGACATCATATGTTGTACGTACGTTTTTCCTTATGCTGTCAGTGGAAACAGAGTAGGTTGCTGGGACAGAGCTTTTATTTACCATTAGTTTAGTGACCCCTGCTGGGTGGCTTAAGATAATGATCCTTAAATTCACAGGTGGGGTTTCAGCACATTGGGTGCCTAGACCTCAAACATGAGTTCTTCATAATCCAGGACAATTGATTTTGCAACTCAATCACCATTTCCATCACTGGAGGCTGATGATTCACTGGAAGGGGACAGCCCTTGTCATATGCCCCAGAGCATGGCCAGTTCTAAAAGTGACATATTTGGAATTAGCACATTCTTCCTGGTTGTCTGTCTCTGTTTCCTCATGTTGTTAGTTCTGTTTTATGTTATTGGCCAACTAGCACTTCCCGATCCCTTTGTAATATGCTTTTTTTTTAAATTTAATTTTAGTCAAAGGACACAGATGATGTCCTTTTCCATCAGAATCTTACCCCCTATCACAATAGCATTTATTCGCTTTCATATGACAACAGTTTACCATCACATTTGAAAAGCTGAACTCTTGAAAAGGGAGCAAGCACCCCACAGAGCCACAGCCTTACAGTATTATTCTCATGAATATTTAGAGAGCCAGATGCACTTTCGTCAGAGTGTAAGCTTTTATTCATGTAGACCCGTGCGATTTTTTAGAGTCTGTCCATCTTCAATCCAAACCATGTTGTCTTAACAAGTCAGTTTTGATAAACCAATGTGAACAGTGTCCACCCCGTAGGTTAATCTCTGTACACCATAAGAAAACAAGGATATTTCAACTATGTTTATGCTTTAGGATAACAAAGGATTAGTATAGAATATTGATAGTAGAAGATCTGTGACTTGTTAGAACAGACCTAAGTATATTTAATAATATTTGAAAATGAATATTTATTTTAAATGTGTCTGTTTCAAGTGAGGTTTCTGTGTGTATGCATTTTAATTTATAGGCTAGCATTATAAGATGTGAGTAGGTAAACTCTCAATGAACTAGAATCCAACTCTCTGAAACTTTCAACTAACTACAGTTGGAACTTAAGTATTTCCAAATAAATGAGCAAAAAAGCCGATATATGTACTCCAGTTTTTATAAGAAATGGAGAGATATGGGAAGAGATGATATAAACACAATGTCACTTTAGTTCCCTCTGTCCCCCTCCTGCCCCCCTTTCTTCCCTTTCCCTCATTTTTCCACGTTTGTCTTGGCTTTGAAGCCCTCAGATTCAATAACAACCCCACTTAATTTAGTACATTCTGTGTCTAGATGCATACCAAAAGCTAGCTACTTAGAGTTGAAGTTTCTTCTGTGGGTTGGAAGCAGGTAGTGACATTGGTTACATGAAAAAGTTCCCTCCTGTTTTTAAGCTAAACTCCAAACTCATTTGGATTTTACTAATTTTTTTCAGTTTATCTTTCTGTTGAAAATTGAACCTAGAATGCCACCTTGCATATAGTTGCCGTGTCTCCTCAGTCTTCTCTGGTCAGTAATAGTCTCTCAGGCTTGTCTTTTTTTTTTTTTTCCATGACCTAGATGGTTTTGAGGACTATCAGTCAGAGTTTTTGTGAAATGTCCTATAATTTAGACCTGTCTGAGGTTTCTCTCATGTTTAGACTGATGTTATGTTTTCTGATTTTCTGAGAGAGAATATCACAGAGAGGATGTGTCCTTCCTATAGTCTCCTATCGGGAGGTATATGAATCCACCTGAGTTGTCACTGGCGATGTTGACCTTCACTACTTGGATAAGGTAGTATTTGCAAAGTTGCGCCATTGTTAAGTTACTAGTTTTCTCTTTCCACACTCTGTAGTTTTTCGAAGTGAGTCACTAACTCTAGTTCATCCTCAAAGGAATAAGGAGGTAGGGTCCTTTTTGAAGCATAGGATATACATCTTGACGGAGTGGAAAGGAGTTGATGGATAAAAGCTTTGGATACATTTGGGTCTTAGTGCTAATCTTTCACTGAAGACTCAAGATATGGAAGAGGGCACGTCGTCCTCTAGAAGGTGGGTAAACTGCAACGGGAGCAAACTCTTCTACCTCAGTTTATTAATCTTACTCCTCCCTGGTGGTTCCTACTTGCAATGACAATGACTGGGCTGGCTGGGCATCTCTCTCCTGTGACCTTTCATGGTGCTACCACAGCTTTGCCCAGTGTCCAAGCCAAAGAAAACCACACAGCTAAGTCCCGAGTTGAGACTGGAGGCACATGGGAGTGAATGAGCAGAGGGAGGAATCATCGGGAAGCCTTTATGTGACAAACTACATGTTTGAACAGCAAATAACTAGTTAAGTTGAGAGAGTAGAACCCAAATCACTCCTATTTCAGTACCATCTCCCCCGTAGCCTAGAAATGTATTGGTTTTCTGTTGTGTTTATTAAAGCAGGAAATCCAACTCATACTTTAGATTTTTCAGTAATAAAGGTTGATACAGAAAGAGATTTCTATTTAATTTTTTAGATAACTAACATATTTGGTGAACTATATTCTTTCCTAAAGCATTTTAGTACTTTAAGGTATTAAAGAAGTGAAGGAGGATTGGAATAGGAATTCGTCATCCTGGGTACCATTGTAAGTTTTGACCGTGTAGGTCAGCAACTTTCAGCAATCAGGGGTGTCCAAACTTTTGGCTTTCCTGGGCTACCCTGGAAGAAGAATTGTCTTGGGCCACACATAAAATACACTAACACGAAAGATAACTGATGAGCAAAGACCTGTGCTTGATTTTTATAATGTTGTAAGAAAGTTTATGAATTTGTGTTGGGCTGCACGTGGCCCACAGGTCACAGTTCAGACAAACTTGATTTACCCTTTCTTAGCCTTAGTTTAATTATCTATAAAATGAGAATGTTCAGTGGCCTTTACTGATTGTTGAACTCTACAAATTCTTGTGATATATTCTTTATTTTTAATGCACATCTTTTTCTTTATCAACTCTTATTGTTTACCAGAACAAGCTAGATACATAAGTTTAGTTAGATCCAAGAATGAATGGTTAGCAGAGGTTGTCCAGATTGGTGGTTAACAGCAGGAGTCCTTCACAGATGGGGCAGAAATGGATTCAAGTCTCTCCTCTATCACCTGCAAACTTTGAGGCCTCAGGTTTAACCACTCTGTTGATCTATAAGTAGTAATAGTTATAGGTACCTCATAGAGGTGGAGAGGATTGAATTGATAAGGTACTCAGTAAGGCATGCATCATATAGTAAGTGCTTAATGTATCTACCACTATTTTTAGGACAGCATAGCAAATCAGACAAATGAATGCTTAATCCCATAACATGTTAAGTCATATCCTCTACTAATCTTATATACCTGTAAGTGATTTGGGCCTGTAGTGTCTGACTTGTCTCTGAGGAAGTTTTACAAACCAGACGTAGCATTAAGAGAGGGATTTGTGGGGATTTTTAGTGCATTTTACAGATGACTAAACTGAGGCCACGTCTTCCTATGGCATGTCTTGGTTCTGTGGTGGGAGACAGAGACAGGGAGACGTTAGATGTGATCCTGTCCTAATCACGTCTAATGTCAAGTCCAGTCATGTATTGGTTTTTGTGTTTTTCTTCCTTTTTCTGGGGTTTCTTTTAGGGGCTGACTGTTGGGCCTTAATTCACACAGGTTAGGACATAGAGACCTGTTTTACTCACTCAGAGATCTTTTTTCTAGAGGTTGAATACCTTCTGCTTTGAACTGAAATCACTTAGGGATTATGAATTTTATTTTCTTAACTGGATTATAGATGCCTTGAGGGTCAAGGAAATATTTTTTTATATCTTTGTTTTTTTCCCCAAGTACTTACTATAGAAAAATGAACATAACACATCCTCTAATAGTTCTTTTTTAAATGTAGCCCCAAGAGCTTTGAAAAATAGTTGACATTCAATAGCAGATAAATTCAGTGAACATTCTATGATAGACTTGACATAATGCATTTAACTTAGGGGATGAGCTTTTATTCTTATCTATTAGCACCAGGGTTTTAAATTTTTTTGAATGAATTCTTTAATCACAAATATTGCTTAGTCTTTTATCCAGTGGCCTATATTAGTATTACAGGAACTAATTGATTGATGCTAAAACTCTTTTTGCCCCATAGTGATGGGAAAGTAAGTGTGCATACATTAAATAAGAAGTAGTAAGGGCTTATATATTAAAAGGCCTGTTTTTGAGCTTCTGCTGAGGCCCAAGTACTTGCAAGAGTTTTTATAGGACACACAGCAATAGACATTATTGTAGCAGGTGCTGTGTTGTATTGTTTTGCCCTCCCTGGTTCTATTACTGCTCCTGTTGCTGTTGCTGCTATTATTATTATTATTATTATTATTATTATTTTGGTTCAAATTATAAACACATCCACCTGTCCCAATTTTAACAATTCATCTCTCACTGGTAAAGAGGGAAGAAATGCCTTTCTTTGGATGATGAAACTATTGACAGCTTTTAAGACTAGATGGCCGAATGAAATGTCTGTGACAGGTTCATTCTCTCCTCCTCTCTCTCTCACACACACACGTTTGCTTTCTGACAAAATGGAAAAGAAAAAATAATGCCCTCCAGAAACTGCTGCACTCTGTTGTTTTTGATTTTCCACATGAAAGGATTCTATTTAAGCACAGGAGAGCCTAGGAAGGCCAGCGTCTTGTTGAGCAAGAAGTGTATTAATACTTTTTCTCCTACAACTTGTAGCCTGATCAACTGCAATTATTTCAGTAGCCAGAATGTCCAGGATCCTGAAAAGGAATAAATCAAAGACTTTTTAAAGTGAGGGCTCAGGCTAAATACAAAACAAACATGAAGAAGGTATTTCATGCATGCACTGCCTTCCCATGTTAAATGTGTGTAAGCTGCGTGGACAGAATAAAAGTGTAACAGTGAGGGACATCCCATGTCACTCCTCGAATAGATTGTGTTCTCAATGATATAAGTACTGATCAGCTTTTGCCCTTTAGACTGACATCAGAAACACCACCCTCCCTCTCTCCCTAAGCTCCCATCCTGCCTGGGGTCCGCAGGAATCTGCGTGACAGTTGGCTAGAATAACCTTAAGGAACACGCCAAAGGCAGAAAACTAACAGCGCCACTGCCATGTTATTGGTTGCTGTCCTCTTGGGATGCTCTGTAATCATTTCTTCAGCTTAGAAGTCTGTCTCGTGGTCTTGGGAGTAGTAGTGAAGCTCTGAGGCCCTGTGGCTTTTGTCTCTTCTGTTGTTTATAGGAGTTCATCCATTTTGCCATTGGAGATACAAGGTCTGCTTTCTTTGTTATTGATTATAAATTTTGGAGAAAGTAAATCAGAGCAACAAAATGAGAATGAATTCTGGCTTCTAAGATTGGTTCGCAGGTCAGTAGTGTTAAAATTCTTTTCACTCTTCGTGTAAGAGGCTTCAAAATAATTATTCTCTAAAAAAAAAGTACTCAAGCATTAGTGTGAAAGGATGTTAGGAGAGAATCATTATCATCCCTGTGTGTTTACAAAGAACCCACATGAATATCTATACACACAGTCAGAAAAGTAGTTCTGTGAGAACTCCATGCCACGAAAGATTTAATTAACCTTTTCACTGGGAAACCAATTCTGCTCCCTGCCTTCATTATTTCTTCTTTCAGTTTCCACCCCATGGTGCTCACACTTCATTCCTTTTCTCTTCTTTTATTCCCCATATCCTTTCGGCCCATTCTTTCATCAGTGATTCTATTGTTACGTCTGCCAGCTGGTGTTGGAGTCACTTACTCCTCACCATTACTTCTACATGTTCGCGTTTGCTATTACCTGCTTTATTGTGTCCTCGGTTCAATCTCCATTTTTAAGTGAAAAAGCCATATTGACCCAGGAGTAGAAATAAGGTCAGTCTAAAAGTTTGACAGTTTGCAAGAAATAAAGCTTTGAAATATCATTGTTCCCATGGGGCATAACAGTTTGTCTTAAATGAATGTTACATATGGAAATGAAACCAAAGGAAGTGCACTGTAAAAAACATTGGCGGAATGCTGACATGAAGGGATTTATAATTATAATCATCATCCTGATTTTACAATTATGGTTATTACATTTTTGTTTTAAATTGTAGATATCAAAACAGACGCAGGGACACATGCAGAACTCCTTTCTGTCAACACTAGGAAAATATTTAAATTACATGGAAATCGGCATTAATTTTTGATAGTGTGCTCATTCTCAAGACAACCTTTAGGAGTTATTTATTGTTGCTGATGATGATTTATAGCTGTTTTCCCCACTGCATTTCCTCTTATCTGTTGTTAAAAGAGAGTGAGGGTGTACATTCATATAGCCCCGGTGCTTATAAGGCTTAGACATGTTGGTTGCTAGGTAACAGAATGCGGTGAGGCAAACAGGGCCCATCGTGTGTGTGTGTGTGTGTGTGTGTGTGTGTGTGTATCTGATCTAGCAGATATGCAGATACCTCCACAGGAGGGAACTTCTCTGCATTTTCTTGCATTTTTGCTGAATCAAACAGAATTATTATTGCATGACAAAGTCCCACTTAGCGTTATGGAACTTCCTGGCAGTGTCAGTTTAATTATTGCCACAAAGACTCCTTAGGTCTTGCTTGGTTATTTCCACAAGGTTGTGTGTTAGGTTTACTTCTCTGAATCAAAACTCTGCTGTTTAGAATCTTGTTCCCTTTGGTGTGTCTAGGTTAAAGTTCATCTCACCAATTACTTGAACTGAGGTCTCAGTTTCTGATGTCTTGCATTCTACTTTTTAAAAATGGTTATATCTTACATATACAATACTGTAGCTAGAATATGAAGTCAAATAATCAGGCAAAATTGCTCAGAATTGCACCACTGTAAAAAAGAAGAAAAAACCTACTCTTCAAAAAGCTGTAGTTCCTAATTAAAATGAGTGGGTTATGTGTGAGTATTAGGCATTGTGGCAAGGTCGAAGAGGTGTAGTTTCATTCTTGAAACATTTCTTGGGGGCCCACTATGTCCACCAAGCACTGATGCTACCGAAAATGAGACAGCATCCTCTGATGGTGAGATACATGTAAGGAGAGAGATGCACAGGTAATTACCTTGTAACCTCAGAACAGAATAAAAGGAGAGTCTTTGGGGTAGACCAAGGATGAGGCAACCAGCTAGGTTTGGGGGACTGAAGAGGCTTTAAGATGCTGTGTCTTTAAGGAGGACAGATCTCCCAGGGAGAGAAGGCAGTGACCTTTCCGTGGTTTCCCAGCCGACTCATGCCCATCTGTCATTGCAAACCACCGTTGAAGGGGGAAGCCTTCCTTGCTTTCTCTGCCCAATGGGATTCCATTACTCCTGTACTCTCCGTTCCTTGCCCCCTCCTTCAGAGGGCTTACCCCAGTCTTTAATTACATATTGAATAGCATTATTTAATACCTTAATAGACATTCCTACCTTTCTCCATCCTTAACCTCACCATTCCCTCAAGGAGGGGATGTAGCAGTTATACTCATATTATCACCAAGGAACAACACAGTGCCTTGGACGGAGTAAGGACTTAATGAACATTGAATGAGTGAGTGAGTGGACTTGCAAATCAGGTCATTTAGGTAGCTGCCTTCCCTGATTTTATGGGATGGGTGGCTAAGTTCATATTCCTTATCTTTGATATTCTTAAAAGAAAAAAATAAATAATCTTGTCTTAGTACACTGCCCTTCCTAAATCTACTATATATAATTATCATAAATCTAAATCTACCAGATATATTCTATAATTTTAGCCCTTTGCCTAGTGTATATATGAGGTCGGTCCAGGAAGTATCTAGCCATGTAATATGAAATCTAGAGGCATTCATGGCTGGATTTTTTTCTGGACAGCCCTTGTATTACATAACAAAGATTACTGTTAAATGAAACACAGAAAAATAAATAGCTAGTTAGTTCTTACATTGACACGACTACAGTGCTTGAAATCCGCCCCCAGAGCCATTAACAAATTACGTGGTTGGTGGGGATAGGGACTGACATCTACTAAGTACTTGCTTTATGTCAGACTTTATATTATCGCCTGAACCTTTAAAATCACATAATTTCTACACAGCAATATAATTTACATATCCTATTAGCCCCATTTTGCAAAGAAGGATACCGATATGTAGACAAGTCAAGTTAAATGGTGTTTCCTGAAGTGCATAGTAAGCAACTGGCAGAAGTGATTGTCAACTCTGGGTCAGTTTGACCCTGACGTCATTTTCTTCCCATTATTTCTACCCCTCTACCCATCAGCCTTTACTATATGAATCCTGAGAACATATTTATATACTCGTATATCAACTATTCTCAGAATTCAAATATACCATTTAATTTTCCTGTCATCAGGGAGATAATGTGTCATTTGCAAACACAAAAATGTTTTTAAAATACCCATGTACTTGATTGATGTTAGTGGAATTCTTTCTTCTCAGTGGGAACAGCATTAAGCAAAATGTCTCAGAAGTAAAAAAAAATTGCTACCATCTATTTATTCATTTATCTATTAGTGGATGAGTCATGCTTTTTGCCTGTTTGAAGCAAGGAGGCTTTCTGATCTGTCCCCTTTGTCAGCATGTATTAAATATTGAGAGGTAATTCTGCCTTGGTTTGGGGGCTGGCACAGATGACCCTGCCATCAACACACTACTGGGCTGAATTCGAATCAAGTCTTTGCAGCCAGCTTGTTCAGCAGTGTCAAGAGTGGACAATGGGTCCCATACACAACAGAAAGTAGCCTTAAGTGCCTCTTCGTGGTCACTTCTAACATGAAAATTTAACTCTCAATCTTTTTAAATAGGGTCTTCCCCCTTCTAAGAAGATGCTGTAATTGTGGTACTTTAAATATTTCAAGCCTAATTTTGTATCACTTAAATTTAGGGGCTTAATAAATGTTTCCAATATGGTTTATGCTAGAGGCCTTGGGAATTTGGTAAGTTAATTTCCACTAAAAGCTTTAACTTTGTAAACACCACTCCAAACTTGCCATTAACAACGGCACAAATAGAGAGGGCAATTTGCTAATGGGATTCCATTTGTGGCAGTTTATGGACTGCCTGACTTTACCCAATTCACTCCCCAAGGCACTTCCAAATGTACACCAGTTAATGTAAAGCATTGATGATTTTAATTCGATAAAACACATTACCTATTTAGACATAAATAGCAACATCATATCAAAGTGACATTCACTCTGTAGACCAATTACTGGTGACACAAAGTGAGCAAAACAACCACAATAAAAATCCTGCTTTGATGAAACATATAATCTAGTGGGAGACACAAGTATTAATTAAAGGATTTAGAGACAAATCCATTCCAGGTGTAGGAGCAAGACAGTGGGTAGGAGGAATGCTGGCACATTTGAGGGATGTAAAGAAGGCCAGTGGGCCTGGCGAACCAAGAGCAAGAGAAAATGCTGTGACCAGTGAGGCTGGAAAGGCCAGGAGCGAAGTCACGGAAGGCACGGCATGCTTTGGTCTCAATACTTGTGCCCCGCCTCCAAATTCATGTTGAAATTTGAATATTCTATTATATATGACAGTATCAGGAGATACTTAGGTAGTGAGGGTGCAGCACTCATGCATGGGATTAGTGCTCTTATAGAAGAGACCCCACCGAGTGCCCTAGCCCCCTTCCATCCTATGAGGACACAGCAAAAGGTCAGCAGAAGAGCTTCCATACCAGAACTCAACCATGTTCCAGCCTATAGAGCTGTAAGATATGAATCTGTATTGTTTATTATAATATAAGCCACCCAAACAAGCTAAAACAGAATTAATGCTTTTTTTTTTTTTTTTCAATACACACCCGGCATCTGCTCTGAGGTGCTATTCTGGTGATGTAGAAGTGAACTAAAGTGATGAGTCCCTGAGAAGTCAGATAATTAACAACTAACCCCATAAGCATAGCATATGTGTGTGTGTGTGTTGCGGGGGGGCGTTGATGAAGAAAATTAAAGCAGGCAAGGCATGTAGAGAGTGGCTGTCTCAAAGTAGAAAGGGACTGGCTCAAAGGGTTACTGGTTTATAGAGAGTAGTTGGGAGAACAAGTTGACCTTGCAATAGAGATCTAAAGAAAATAGGTGTTGTTAGGTTTCATCCTAAGATTGAGTGCTTTGTCATTGAAGGGTTTTAAGTGGAGAGGTGATATGATCACAACATGATTCTGAAATGATCAACATGATTGTAGAATATGAGGGGGGAGGGGGAGGAAGGGGAGAGAGAGAGGGAGGGAAAGGGAGGGAAGTAAAGAGCAGAAGCAGGGGACCAACCAGTAAGGGAGGTATTGCAGTTGTTGAGAAGGAGATGATGGTGATCAGACCACATCGATGTAGGGGATACGTGTGAATGTGGATGAATTTCATCATTGGAGCTGCTGCTTGATCCCATATGGTTCTAAGTAGACAGTGATATTGGTGAAAAAGAAGAAAAAGGTTCTGAACTGGAAGTGAGAGGAAATTATTTCAAGTCTGTTTCATTGAGCTACTTTGCTCTTTTATACCTTCTCTATGGAAGGGGGTTATGATGCCTGGGTTTTTGACTTGTATGCTTTTGTAAGGAACAGACACATTAAAAAAAAAAAGACTTTTAAGTCTTCTAAAGTACTACGGCACACAGGGCAGGCAGCTGTTACTCCACGTGGGCAGGTAGAACACTATAAATAGTGTTTTTACAGCCTAGAGGCCGTGCAGCTTTTTTCCTTCTTGAGTTTCCGGAGTGATCACAGAGGTATTAACAAAGAAACCCACCCGTAAGTTATTTATATTGCAATGGAGACAGCATATACGTATGGGTTAATATTAATTGACATGGATTGAACTCAACTGACAAAATGTCTTCACTGCAGCAGTGTCGAAGCCACGGTGTGGCTATGGAGCTGAGTGCTTGGATCCATTCCCAGGTCTCCGGCTGCTGAGCCCATCCATCTATAACCCTCCACCAGCTCCCTTCCAAGTCTCAGAAAAGTCTCAGAGACAGAGGGAGGAGAGGGCGTCTCCAGAGGCCAAGGCCCCTCTGGATTACAATCCCAGCATATCCCTCTGCAGAACCTGTGGTTCAGAACTTCTCCCTGCTCTGAATCGGGCACTAGCAAGGCGTTGGCTTTATGTCTTATGAATATTTACGGTGATAAAATCCGCACAGTCTTGGGTGGAAAAGAAACAACCAGTGGAATTCTTGTATGTAGATTATATGAATGCATTTAAATAAAATTGGATGTTAGGAATATCTCATTTCCCACTTGGTATGAACATTTACAATTCTTATCTGTACCGTGTCATTTTACTTCGAACAGGGATCATGCCACTGACATGTTGATTTTAATGGTGCTTAAAAAAAATACTTTATTTGCTGTGTCAATAGGGATTCTTCCAACTCCCTCTGTCCATTTCTTAAAATAAACATTTGGAGAAGGTTGGTTCATTAGCTTTGTGGTGAATTTGTACTTGGTGGATATCTGACCTTTGTTAATCATCGTGTGACCCAACGAAATAAAGCCCTTGCACTGAAGCAGGGAATAGGCCGGAGGTGAGTGAGTCTGATGGAATCGCAACCAGCAATTTAAAAATGTGACTGAGTTCTTCTCACAATTAAAATCTTTCATTATGCTACTTCAAAGCTAATTTCTTCCTTGTTTTCCTGAATAGTCGCCTCCATTAATCTCACTCTCAGTAATGATGGTAATGATAGAATTACACGTAATCGTGGCCGGCATTCCCCATGCAGCACATCAGGCCCTTTGTGTGGTGGGTGCACAGCGCTCGCCAGGCTTTGGATTGGAATGTGCCCGTCATGCCTCGCCAGGAGCGGATTCTGAGTCTCTGACACTTTGCATAACATCAGTCAAGGCAGAGGTGCGCCACTGTCCCTTGTAGTGATGGGGCAGACGCATCCATTGGTGCCGTACAAGCTGGGCTGACTGTTTACATAGCTTCTAAAGCGCTTTCAGTATTCAAGGGGGAAAAGAAACATTAGGAAAAAGAACGTAGGAACGGCTTTGAAGCATGCAGGTGGCTAATCTGCTCAAACAACTAATGGCACAAATCAGAACCTCAGTTAATTTATTATGTTTTTGTGCAAAGTGAATATTCATTTCAAAAAATTACATCTACTTTCCTAACCTTGACAGCTGCTATCACCACCAGTTATCAGTGAGTGCTAACTGTCCCCCCATCGTATTAATACTAACAGGTAAATGAGGGCTTCCAGCTTGGTTTGGTTTGGTTTTGTGTTTTGTTTTGCTATGTAAGGGCAGGTTTGCTTATGTTCTGAAGGCAGATTTTTGTTTCAACACTTGCTTGTTCAATTTAGTTTGATTAAAACTTAATACTGTCGCAATATTAAGCCTTACATTCTGGCACAATAGATTGAACATGTCTGTACCTTCTAATAATTAATAAAATGTGCAGGTGGTTGTAAAGCACTGGTTCACTATTATTCCATGCTTAAGTGTTTTTGTACCTTGACTTCTCTCTCCCTCTCTCTCCCTCCCTCCCTCCCTCCCTCTCCCCTCCCCCACACCCTCCGCTCCCCTCCTTCCCTCTCCCTCTTCCCCTCCCAGTAAATATCAGTAAATATTTACAATTTGTAATTTTACTGTGACCTATTAATTTGATTCACTGATAATTTTTTTGAAGGACAGTGTTAACAGAATTGCGATAGGGGCTGCAGTCAGTGAGATGACAATCACTTTTACCCTCAAGTCAGAAATGAGCATGCTTTTCAATCCCTTTAACCACTCTAAATAGATCTCTGTAACTTTGAACCAAACCTTTGACCAATTGCTATCAAAGAGCTAATTAGCCTCTTGTGGTTTTAAAGGTATGTCAGATTTAACGTAACCAAAATGGAAAACATTCCCTTTTCCATCTCAAATTGAGCCTCCCTGATTCTTACTCATGTCTGTAAGCAGATAGTACTCTCTGTTAGTGGCTTCTTCCTGTTCTCCATCTCCCCGCCCCAGCTGTTAGCAAGTTCTAGAAGCTTGACATCCAACACATTCACTGAATCTCTACGTCTGACCTCCACCACCACCTCTCCACCCCACTGTCATCTCTCCCCTAAACTGCTGAAACCATCCTGTAACGGATGTCTTTGATCCATCTTTCCCTTGTAAGCTATTCATACCAGTCTTTAAAAACCTAGTTTATTGTGTGCCTTTTCATGCTGTGAGATTGGAATAAAATCCAAACACCTTAAGCTTTGAAGCTCAGGATGACGTATCCAGTCTTACTCCTCTAGCCCATCTGGTTCTGCGCTCCCTGTTTTCGATGGTTCTCCAGCCACATTGTTCTGTTTTGGATGTCCTTGTTTGAACGCCCGAAAGGTCTTAACTTAGAGCCTATGCACAGTCTGCTTTCTCTGCCTGGCGTGACCTTCTCCTAGATTGTCAGACAGAGGGCTTCCCTAATCCCAAGTCACCTCTGTCAGACCACCTTGTGTTAGTTTTCTGTGGAGCTTTCACATTTTCTTCAATTGATTGATTATATCTTTTCTTTCTTTTTCCAGTAGAGTGAAAGCTCCCTGAGAATAGGGACCTGCTCTCCCACGTTCATTACTTGTGACTGCTGCATAGAGATCTGCTGGGCACACAGAATGAGCCCAAAAAATATCTGTGGGATAAATGGATGAACAAATGAAGTACTAGGCTCTTAGGGGGGAAATAATCCAGTATGTATGCATTGGATGATTTAAGTTGGAAAAATCGCAGACTCAGGTGAACCTTTCCTTCCAAGAAAAATGGTAACCGAGTCTGAAAGAGGAACCAGGGAATGACAGGGGTGTTTGCTTTCTCCACACTCCTACCTCCCTCTCTTGCTTTCTCTATGCTTCATTTTTAAGATGATTATTGTTCTAGTGCTATTTTCAAATCGTGGTTGGGTAAGGTGAAAGGAATTCCAATGTAAGTTGGAAAAGGTCCCTGCCCTCACATTCACTAGGCACTCCCCTTTTTGGGAAAAGATAAGAGATGTATATGGTTAGCTACTAGAAGCACCAAGTACCTCATGACAGCAGGAAGCTGCTGATACAGCAGTAGATACAGCCCAAGCCTTCTCCTTAAGGGCTGACTAAAAGTGCCGCTATCAGCATCAACACTGGAGAAAATCCTGCCTTAATCCAAAATGGCACAAGCCAGTCCACTGTGACCCACACCCAGGATGTCATGCAATGTAGCTACTCCTCACGTCTTAGGACTTTTCCTCCGGAAGTGTCAGAAGTGTCATGTGGCGTTCTCGTTTACTTCCTTCCTAACATGATGGCGTTGAGTGTTGTTCTTTTCATTCCTTCCTAATTGTCAGGCTGTACTCTCCCTGTTAGGTTTCTCAGCCAGCTGGCTACATCTCCTCATGGCTCCTTGGGCCGAAGCACCATAGGAGACTTTCACATAATTTATGTCTTCTACACTGGCCTCCCTCTGCTCCACTAGAATTCTGTGTAACTACTCTTAACCCATCAAGTAGGAGCTTTCAAACATTTTTTCTAGGATATGGCTCAATTCTCTCTTCTTATGAAGGAAATAAAGTCACAAACGACTGTTTGGATAGTCGAAATCAGATGTGAGGTAATAAAAAATACATATAGATTGCTCTCTGCCCCTTGTTGGTGGCCCACACCTCCTAGAACCCTTGTAACTTCCTAAGGGACAAAATCCCTAAGCGTATCTTTTGTTGTAATATTCAGTCTTTGACCCCAGTTCCTGACACACAGTTCCTGAGTCCCTTGGGATTTCCCGGGTGACAGGAGCATGTTTTTGTTCTAATCAAGTGACTATCTTGGGCTCCTAGAGGAGGGCTGGTCACTGGAATGATCAAGCTGTGATGGGGAGCTTGGAATTTTCAGCCTCCCCACCCACGTTCTCCAGAGAGGAGAGAGGAGCTGGAGATGGACTTCATGATCCATCATGCCCAGGTGATAAAACTGCCAAAAATCCCATAAAAATCCAGACAACTTCTGAATGTGATGAATGAACACGTGATGATGCAGGACAATGGTAGATTCAGAAAGAGCACAGGAGCTCCGTGCCCCTTTCCAGTTACCTTGTGCTATGTGTGCCTTCCATCTAGCTAGTAATCTAGTAAGTGAACTGTTTTCTTGAGTTTTGTGAGAGACTCTAGCAAGTTCATTGAACCCCAGGAGGGAGTTGTGGGAACCTCTGATTTATAGCCAGTCTGTCAGAAGCACAGGTAACAACCTAGACTTGTGATTGATGTGTGAAGGGCAGGGTGGGAGAAGGGGCAGTGTTGTGGGACTGAGCCTTTAACCTGTGGGATCCAATGCTCTTTCCAGGTACATCCTGTCAGAATTGAGTTAAACTGGGGGACACCCAGCTGGTGTCACAGAGAATTGCTCGGTGTGGGGAATAACCTCCTCACACCGTAAGTGTCAGCAGTGAAGTGTTCTGGGTGAGTAGTAAAGGAGAGGCACCTGTAATAGGAGTGAGTTTTCCAAGCAGAGGTTCAGAGGGAGGAAAGGTTATGTGTACTCTGTCATCCTACCTGTCCCCAAACAGTGTCCAAAACCCAAAAACACCAAAGATCCCAGAGGAGAATCCTACTAGAATACGTAAGATCTATAGCCCCATTAGATCAACAGGTTACCACCATAGGGCAAGCTTTCCTGCTTCCTGTCAGCTGTGTGAGCGTCTCTTAAGGAGGACAAATATGTTCATCATGATCCACGAGCTCCTTGGTATATCATTCTAAGGATGTCATGACTCTATCTGAGGTGAATTAAGATGATTAAGAATCAATCACTGTTTGGGGCGACTGAGGTTCTAGAAGTAATCTTCCTCCCTGAGAACTTTCTTGATCATATTTTTGCCAATTTCCCAGTCCTTTTTTTATAATTTCCTGTAGTGGACATGAGAGTTTAGACTAATCTGTGGAATCTGACTCGATGACACTCTTGTCATACCCAGAACATGAATCAGCTTGCCCCTGTGTGTAGCTTTCTTGCAAGATTCTTCCCTGTGGGAAATCACCTCATCAGCTGGCCCACCATCTTCTTTCACTCTTGTTTGCGGCGTAGACTATCCATAATCTAGATTGGGGCTCATGCCTGCTGGCCCTCAGCTCAGAAGCTTTTCTTTTTAAATGAATCTACTACTCAAACCTATTTTAAAAATTGATTCTAAAAAAGACTTCAGTGTAGTATATGTTCAAGTAATACAGAGACAGCTTGCTTTGCTCTGTTTGGATATAAGCTAAATACTTTCAAAGTGTGTGGATGTTTTTCAAAGAAGTTTAGGTAACGTGTCCATACAAGTTAGAAACACATCTTAAGACTATTTCTCAACACAGTGGACCATTAGCCAGCAGAATAAAAAAAAAATGACACAAACAACAGTTGTAAAATTCAAAGCCAAATATCATTACTGAAATGTTTCGTGAGACTTGACAATGATGCCTAGAATCTAGATGGCTTTAGAAATCTAGAGTCTACAGGCATTGTGGATGAACACAGTGATGAGACATATGCCTGTTCAAGTCAAGCCTGCGATCCAGAAAAACAGTGCGTTATGGCCATCAAAGGAGAATGGTGGACGCAGACTGCTGAGGACAGTGCTTTTACTTTCATGACCCTTCAGTTGTCGTTGACCTTGCTTTGTTCTCAGCTTTTCTGCTTTATAAATGTCTGTAACTCAAGGCTGTTGCATGATCCACTGAAATCCAAGGAAACCATGAGTCTAAAGGGCCCAACGTTTCCTTGAATGCATTGTCCAACGTGGCTATCCCTGGGACCTCTGTCTAATAAAGACTTGAAAGTGTTAGTGACTTTTTTGTTTGTTCTGGTGTTTTGGATGATGAAAATTAAATTTTTTCCTCAGGTCAATGTAGTTCCAACATTTCTTACAGAAATATTTATTGGCAAGAGGGAAAGTAGTATAGGCACTGCTAGCTAATGCCAGCTAGATCCTGGGCCAGGTGACTAAGGCACATTGTCACAACCCTCCCAGTAACTCTGGAAGGCAAATAACAGTCACTTGTGTCCATCTTCATTGTATGGATGAGAAAAATAGAAGCTTAGAGTAATTGTAGTTTGCCACATGGTAATGTTAGAATTTGACTTATGCAGGTCTGTGTGACTCTAAAGCCAAAATTCTTTCTAAGACTTCAGGCTGTTTCAGGCATTCTATCTAAAGAATGCTGCAGATATTAATAGTAGCTCTTTTGTATAGTTATAAAAATATATAGAACATTTAACATTCCAGTTGCTAAGCTTCCACATTAAGGAAGAGTAAGTTATTAAGCTCTCCAATAAATCCTAAGTTCAGAAAAAATTAAGGCACTGTGCATTTATTTTGATTAAAATAATATATGTAAATTTTAATTCAAATTAGACTCAGCCTTAGGCACCTAGAATTAATTCAGAAACGAGTCTTATTAGTTCAGATTCAAATGCACAGAGTTTTGGCCAAGGACATTGAAGCAAACACTTTATCTTTATTAGTCATCAATTGGCAAGCATTTATTGACTACCTTCTAAGCATTGGGGAGGGGCCTGAGCCTTAAGAAATCGCCATCTGTTGGAGTAATATGACTAAATCACTTGGAGCAATTTGAAAAGGAAGCAGGATAATTTATAATTAAGTATGAATTTGTTGTAGAGATTAAAGGAAGAGGAAAGCACCAGAATTCATTGAACATTTCGTGGAAGACATTCCACTCTGGGTACCCTCCTTGAAACTGAGTAAGGTTAAGAACCTTGTGCCTGTTTCTCACCGTCTATCTGAACCACAGTGCCCGGCATGGGATAGGAACGTAAGGAATGCAGGGTGGCTCTTGACTGTGAGACAAAGGTGGAGGAGTCTGGATTTGATGTAGTGGGAAGTTGAAAATATAAATTAGAACATGTGAAAACACATTGCTATCTTATTTCAGTTAGCATATACTTGCTGACTTTATTGATAGAGTATCTCTTTGCTATTATAAAAAGAGTCTGAATTTTGGGTAAAAGTTCATTCAGTCACTTATGGATGAAGGCTGTCTGGAAAAAAATTCCAGCCATAAAAGCTGCTATTTTTCATAGTACATGGCTGGATACTTTCGGGACAGCCCTCCAATACATAATAGTGGAGGTGAGGGTAGAATGAGCAGTGATTGGATCATTCATTTTGCTTCAGACTGCTTTATTGTGTATCATTGTTTCTGAATCAGTTAAAGGTTAATGACTGGTTTGCATTTGCATTCCTGAACACACTTCAGCAAAAGTGAAGTCACGTCTGTGTGGATTGGAAGAAGAAACAAAAGCCCTGAGTGGAAAATCAATTGAAGAGAATCGTAACATATCCATTCAGGCAGTCAGTCATTGTGGGGGCCAGCCTGCAAGGTGGCCTCCACTGAGCCCTGCCTCCTGGTCGTCACACTCTTGTATGATTTCCTTCCTGGTGAGGACGGGCGGGATTTTAAGGATTGTAACTCACTTCTAATTAATACAATAAACCAAAAATGATAGTGTGTAACTTGGAAATTAGGTCGTAAAAAGCAGCATGTCCTTGCTCCCTCTGAGGGACTCCAATGGCTGCATTGCGAGCTTCTTTATGGCTAGGCCCATATGGCCAGGAACTGGTTTGCAAGCAACCATGCCCCCGAGTTTGCAAACCGATCTCGTATTCCAGTCAAGCCTTTAGGTGACTACAGCCCCAACTGACACCTAACTAGGGCTCTGTGAGAGACTCTGAGCCAGACACACTGGGCCAGGCCCTGCTCAAAGTCTTGACTTTGATAAACTGTAGGAGATACTGAATGCTGCTTTAAGTCATCAGAGATAAGGCTTGGTTCCTATCCTTAAGGATTTAACAGTTGGGTGCAGAAAACAACACATACATACAAATACCTACCATATGAGGCAGTAAAAAGCAGAGCAAGGGAGCAGGGTAGGCTTCCTGGCAGAGGTGACCTTCGAGCTGGATTTTGAGGGAGGAGCATGCTCTACATACCTGAAAATGTTGAGACCTTACATAAACTGTTCTATATTGTGATGAGATTGACAGAACTGCAGAAAAGAATTCTGGAAATTGAAAAATCAAATTAGTAAGAATTATAAGAAAAATACTAAAGTGCATTTCCTTTTTGATTTTTGCCATGGTTGCCCTAGACAGTAATTCATTTGATCCACACAAGAACCAAGGGAGGTGGGCAGAGCTTTCATTATTGAACCCATTTTATCAGTAGGAAGACTGAGGTGCTGAGCGACTCAGTATTATGTCCAAGGTCATGCAGGTAATTGGCAGAAATAAAGCTTAGGCTCTTTGAGAACAACTGAAAAGTACGATGACTCCAGAAAAAAAATCCATCCCTAAATGCCTCTACTTTTCATATTACACAGCTGGATACTCTCCAGACAGCCCTCGTATGAATCAGTAGAAACTTTGGAAAAAAGAAGTGTATGAATGATACATCAGTTAGAAAGACTGACAGCTATCTCCCAAGAGGCCTCTCAGGGAGGTGACTTTACTAGTGTCACAAGTGAGGTGCTCAGCTTCATAAGCTCACAAACCTGACTTAGCACACATACGGGTCTGTTTCTCAAGGCGGTTTTTGTATTAGCAAGGTTCACAGGCAGATCTCTTAATGTGTAATGAGAGATGTCACTGCCACGCACCTCCGAATATTCTGTTGGCATTACTAAGCACGTTAAGTCCCTGCAAGCAAGCATTCGAGAGGAAGTCCCCTTCTAGTAAAAATGTTGGTGGTGCCCATGGTCTCAGGATGAAGAGAATTGACTAGATCAGTGGCATCCAACCTTTTGGCTTCCCTGGGCTTCATTGGAAGAAGAAATGTCTTGGACCACATGTAAAATATACTAACACTAATGATAGCTGATGAGCTAAAAAAAAAAAAAAAAAAAAGTCACAGAAAAAATCTCACAGTGTTTTAAGAATTTGTGTTGGGCCTCAGTGAAAGCCATTCTGGGCCGCAGGGTGGGCGTGCCTGGACTAGATGGACTTATGAGGTGTTTCTTGGCTTGAGGGTGGGATGGGGAAATTGAGGCACATTTTTTCCCTTTGGCGATCACCTTGCCAGTCTCCTGGCCAAGATTCATTCACTCCCCATCAGAACTGTATTTCTGTAATTCTCTGTATTAGTTTCCTATGGCTGGCCTTACAAATACCAAAAACTGAGGGGCTTCATGAAACAGAAATTTATTTTCTCACAGTTGTCAAAGTTAGAAATATGAAGGAAAGGTGTCACCAAGGCCATGCTTCCTCTGAAGTCTCTAGAGAAGCATTCTTTCTTGCTTCTACTAGAGTCAGTCTGGTGATGCCCAGAAGAAGGATGGGTGACTGCAGTCAGAAACCGACATTCCTTGGGTTGTGGCCACATCACTCCAGTTTCTGACTGGATAGTCACCTGTTCTTCTTCCCACTTTCACTTTGTAAGGACCACAGTCACTGGATTCAGGGTCCAGCCTAAACCAGTATGACCTCATCACAACTCAATTACATCTACAAAGATCCCATTTTCAAATAAGGTTACATTCACGAGTGCCAGAGACTAGGACTTAACATACTGTATTTGGGGGATATAACCCTCTATACCCTCTTTTCCCTGCTTCCACTGTTGACCAACCTCACTGCCACCCTACTCAGGATAGGTTGTTTGTACACCCAAGTATTATTTCAGCCTGAGGGGCATTCTCCCTTCTTAAGGTGCCCTTGCTTATAACTGACCTATAAGCTTTTACATCAGTTTAGGGAGAAGAGTGAAAAGGGATGGGAGAAGGCACAGATTTTTCTTATAAAGGCATTCCAAATAACTTCAGTGTGGGTTACACTGAGGCACCCTCATCCAAGCAATCGAGTGTGGAAAGGGCAAAGTTAGTAACTTCGCAGTGGAATCTGAGCTTAACCCTCTGACGGAGGCCAGCATCAGCAGGGAAGTCATGTTGGCCATGTGCACCCCAGTGCGATGTGATGAGGGGGAACTTCGCCTCTGCACGCCTCTTCCCCACATCCATACCCCGGAGTCTGGTCATGAGAAATACATCACACAAACCCACGCTGAGGGGCATTCTACAAAAACCTCACCCGTGTGCCTCAAAACCATCAGGGTTTTGAAAAAGCCAAGATGGAGAAACTACCACAGAGCAGTGGAGACCAAGGAGGCATGGTGACTAAAAGCAGCGTGGGATCCTCAGTTGGGTCTGGATGTAGGAAAGGGACATCAGTGTAAAAACTGGTGAAATCCAAATAAAATATGGAGTGTAGTTAGTAGTAAAAAAAAAAAAAAGAAAGAAAGAAAGAAAAGAAAAGAATTAAATCAGGTGATTCAGTCCTTTTTAGCTTTGGAATGTTTTCATGTTCTAGGAGTGAGGTCAACTAAGGAGATGTCTTAGAGGAGATGCTGAACTTAACATATCAGTGCTATTTTTTCTGATTTATTTCTCTTTTTAAATGCTGCTTCTCATATGTTCTCTTTCCATTCTTAAAAAGAGAGAAAGTTGAAGACTGGCTGTAGATAAGGAAACCCTGGACAGCAGGTGGCCACACGGAATGAGAGAAGGCAAGGCGATGTTGAGGAAAGGATGAGACTCAGTGGATCTCAGGGGAATCACCTTCTAGTCCTGACTCTCTATAGGCAGGTGACCTTGGACTAGTCACATGTCTATGCCTCCATTTCTTTGTAAACTGAGAAATCAGATTAGAAAGTATCTAAATGTCCAATTACAGCATTGTGTAATTCTACCGGCTCTCGATATGTAGAAGCGGTAGAGGTCTGAGGAACAGTGTAATTTCTGGGGCAGGTGAATGTTCTTTCACACCCCACAGTGACACCTGCTGGGGAAATGAAAGGTTATCTCCCTGGGTGGAGTGGGATGGAAAATCAGATCTGTGAGAGAAACCCATGCAGACTCTCTTTGCACATCAGCTGGAAACTCGAATAAAGCAGGTTGAAAGGAATGACCTCTGTGGTCATTCCTCTTCTTTCAGGCATTACCTAGCATAGTTCTGACACTGCCACAAATTAACTGTGGCATCTTAAGCAAATTACTTAACCTCTGTGAGCCTCAATTTCTTCAGTTATAAAATGGGGATTAAAAATAACTGCTTTGCATTGTTTTATGAGAATGAATTGAGCAAATGGAGTTCCAAGGCTGCAATTTGTTCTGTAATTCTTTATTTGGGTGGATAATGTTTGGACTTCTCTGGCCTTCTGCAACTCCTCCAGTATTAAATGTCAGTAGTCTGTTCATGAAAATGGGGGAGAGGGCCAAAGAATAGAATCCCAGTTCCTCATATCTTTGAAAAAGCCCTGCATTACATCCAAAGGATTGGTTTCATTTTCCTAACGTGAACTTAAAAGAGTTGGGGAGATCGTTTTAAAGTCGTAGTTTGCCGCACATGATTTATGGTTATATTCATAAATCAGCAGCGAGCAAGTCACTGGTGGGTCTTCTCGTGGGAATACCTACGCAGCTGAGAGAAGCACACTTGTGGGGGACAGCCAGCATTCGATGAGAGCCTTAGTGGAAGATTGATAGCTTGGGAATATTTTCAACATATGTGGATTTGTGTTAAATAGGTTTTCAAGAAAGGTACTTCCCTGGCCCGAGCTTTACGCTGGCACATGCTCTTATTTTATTGTAAATTAGATTTTCTGCGCTAAGCTGCTCAATTCTTCTCTCTGTGCATCTGCCCTCCTCCTTGTGGCCGTGGGAAGGGAGGGATCAGCTGCAAGGTGCCCCTGGGAGCAGGCTTCTGGCAGAACAACTGGTCCCAGGAAGGCTCTGGCCCCATTTACATATTTTTTTAAAAAATATTTTGAAAAGTGATTGAAAATGTGATTATTTCCCTAGGACTCGGGAGTCAGAAAGTATTCCCTAGATGCACCTAACTGAATATACCGTCCATGTAATAGAGGGTTTTACCTACCCAGTATCGGTATTGTGAGGTGCTTTCATTTCCTTTTTCTTGTGATATTTGCCACATGATTTGATACTCCTTAAGCATTATTATTGTGCTCTCACACAAAAGGAAACTGAGTCACAGAAAGTTTAATTTGTCCAAGATAGTGACAGGGACAAGAACCCTCCAGGATCCTTCCATCCCTAAATAGGTAACTCATTCTGTACCTCCAGAACGATCCTGTCGTCACCAAATAGGAAATGGAAAGCCCTTAGTATTAGAATAGTCACAACCATTGCTGCCAACACGGTAAACTTCCTGATTGTGTGTGTGTGTGTGTGTGTGTGTGTGTGTGTGTCTGTGGCCTATAACTGAGAAATTTTAATCCATAAGTTCATAAATTGGCATTTAAATGTTCTTGATAATAAAGGTGTTAAAAAAAAAAGACAGCTATACCCCATTTTATCACATTTCACAGATGTTGGAAATTTTACAAGTTGAAGGCCAGATCTCCCCCCAGCAGGAAGATTACACCTTGCTTTATGGTGATGCTCGCTTCAGTACAGTGGTTTGGAACCCAACCCACAGCACCTCTGAGGGTACCGGCCTGTACTTTATAGAGATCAAAGTGGAAATATTCTCACCTTACCAGATATTTTTGCTAAGGTCAAAATACCATGGAAAAGAGTAATCAAGAATCTCTGTTCTGTCTACGCAATGAAACTCAGTTCCATGGACTCCAACACTCACCTTGAGCTGATACAAACTGCCTTTATAATGTGACCTTACTCATCACACATCACATGCCTTTGTCCTGAGGGGTAGCTCCTACCTGCCCGTGAGGAGATTCCTGGCCCCACCCCGCACTTACAGAATTAGAAAGTTACAGATCTAAACTTTCAAGCAAGGCCCCATGGACTCCTAATGCAGTGAGCCTGTGTGTGAGGACCCTGCCGGTTGCTCACTGTCTGCTTCACTCTAACGTGGCTTCATTGCAGGCCCTCACGACTTGGTGTTATCATTCTGCCTGATCCTATCTCCCAAAATGTTATACTACCATTGATAATGTTAGTAGTATAATAATAGTACAATATGAGTATTATACTATTATAATAGTAGTGTAATATTTAAATTAATATAATATTAGTAGTATAGTAATAGTAGCATGATATTAATACTACTTTTATTTCAAGACCCAGGTCAATTGCCCCATCATTCATTATGCTTTAGCTAATGCTTCCCTGTGTAATTACGTCTTCCCCCTTCGCCCTCAGAGAATACATTTGTGTCTCTGTTTAGATTTAGTTGGCTGTCTGTGTCTCTTGCTAAGTTGTAGGCTCAGTTGCTTATGTGACAGTGGCACACAGGTCTCAGTGAGTGCCGAGTCTGTTGTGTGGGCAGCTTCAAAACACAGAGGCCGGTGTTATTTATTCTGGACAGGGAGCAAGATTGTTTGGGTTTTCCTGTTTCACCTTTGGTCTCAGAATTTAGGGTTACCTGTTAAGGATTCTGTTTACCTCTATCATTCTGCTCCAGTTAAGCCTGAGCTACCACCTGACAGCCCAGTTGTTGTTTTTTTGTTTGTTGGTTTGTTTTAAATTAAACTTATTGGAGTAACATTGATTATTAACATTATGTAAGGCATATTATATCATTTGGCATCTGTATAGTCTATGGCTTGCTCACCAGCTGAAGTCTAGTTTCTTCTCTTAGTATCTATTTGGCCCCCTTGACCCACTTCTCCCTCCCCTTTACCCTCTTTCCCTTCTGGCCATTTTGTTGTCTGTATCTATGAGTTTGTTTTTGTTTGTTTTGTTAGTTTTTTACTTTTTATTTAATATTCTGCAGTTTTTTATTGAAGAGGAGAAGTGACTGAAGAGGAATAACCATATTAAGGAATTCTCTAGGCAGTTCCCTTATTTAAATCAATAGGTAAATAGTAGAATAAAAAGAATTCAAAATCGCCCTGCAAATTTCCACTTCTTTGTCCTTTATTAGATATGTGTATATAATTTTTGCAGACCATTTTCATTAAATTCTGGCAATTACTTTAAATTATACGTGTGAATATTCTTTAGTTTCTGCATTTATCAAGAAATAGTATGTCTTGTTTTTTATTTGTTTGAAATTTTCATCCTAAGGTATCTTCATGTTGCTGCTGATATATTCATTCAATGTTCAGAATAAGGATTTTGAGTACAGGGTTTAAAGTGTTTGGATATAAGTGCATTGTTAAATAGAGAAATTACAAATACCATACTACTACACATAAAATTGAATATGAAATATAATCATTGATTCAAGAGATTTCATTGAAGAGCAGCTGTTGTAAGCCTTCTGGAAGACATTTCTGGAAGTATTGAGAATCTATTTTGGATGTAACAAACACCTTCTTATATTTTCTTCATAATCATGAAAGGGTATCATCTGCTCTTGGTTTTGAGTTTAATTGGAATTCACATGCTTACAATTAAGGCCTTCGAACTTACTCAGCTCTGTGAAGTTGAGTCTGATTTTGAAATAAAGGTAAAAGTCAGGGTCTAGGTACCACTTCTGCTGCTCACTTCTACCACCAAGAATGGTTCCTTTCATATAATGGAATTCTGTAGGAGGCAATAAAACAATTAAAATTAAGGGCAAAGTTCAGCTGAGAGTTAGGAGCCATCCTTGAGCAGCAGTAAGCCATGGGTGACGCCAATTATAGTCCTGGTGTTTGCATGTATTTTTCTCAGAACATAGAAGGAGACAGAATCTGTACAGTGTTTGCTTTAGATAGAATTTTAAGGACAAATAGACATTTGAAAAACACCTATTGTAGGGAATGAGTACATTTCCTTGCTCTCTAATCCCAACCATATGATTCAAAATCCTTCCGCCTCGTTATGACAGCCTACTTTTGAACAATCTGAAATACTCCCAGTGCTCAGAAAGACTCGGTATTCGTACTTGACCTAGAAATGTTGAGCTTCTTGGAAATTGTTTCCTGTGATGCCCTTTCATTCATTAACTTTGGAAAGCATATTAATTTATTTCTACCTCGTTAGAGAATGTATCTACATCAGAGCTGACCCATTGCAAGAATAAATCCAACAGGAAAGAGGAATTAGTGAGATTTTTTTTCCTTCTCCTTTTTTTCTGATTTAATGAGCGCCCCCAACTCTCTCTGAGTACCTTGATTGTCAGATGATGTTTGACAGAGTTGGTCTTTTTTTCCAAGTCCATTGGCAACTCTGATTCTCTCTCATTTTATCATGCTTCCCATGATTCTTGAAATACAGAATATCAACAATGTGAAAGGTGAGGGTCTTAAAACGGGATCCTTTCAAGACACAGGAAATATAGTGGCATGACTGTCCTTAGGATGGGACCGAGTCCTATGGACTTAGTTACATGTGCTCAGGTAAATGAATAAATAACTGAATAAATATGTGTGTTCTTCCCCATGAATCAACCACAGAGGGTGCCAAAATATGTATATACATGTTAAGAAAGGAAAAAACTGTATTAAAATTGTAATACTCAATGTATACTGATAACAGAAGATGAATGCAAGCCACATTTGACTTCTGCAATGACAAGAGGTGCTCAAAGTGGTTACCATAAGTGTCTGATTACGGCAACCTACTGCTTGAGCAGCGCTGACCAAAGTGTCTACTTGTATCACTGCACGTGCTGTTTCATTTTCTTCCTGGAGTACCATGTGTGTCAAACTTATCATGAATGCATGTAGTTGTTAGGCGTGTCAGAGGGTCTGTTGCATACTCTGTTGTCATTGTCCTTCCACAACGTTTTCGGAGTTCAAATACCACTTCAGAATGATCTTGTGCTCCTCCAATGATAGGTATTCCTGCCATTTTCTTTGACTGTCCTGCCTGTTGCATGGTGATGCTACATTGATTTGATTAATGCCATCTTTTGAGTGAACGTCATACTATACATTGCTACTGTAATTTAATTCAACTTCAGAAAGTAATACCTAGATAACAAACATCTCTTTAAATGCGTATACATTTTTTGGCAGTGTGGTATAAAGGGAAAATGAGTTTACAAAATTACAATGTAGTGTAAGTAAAATCTTCAGTGGATATGTAGAATGAGGAAATACCAGTTCCAAAACTCCGTGAGGAGAGGAGAGTGAGATTTACAAGCCAACTTGACAGCTGTCCTCAGAGCCCTTAAGTACCTGCTGACTGGAGCCACCCCCTGCGACTCTGCCCCTCAACCAGCTATAAGCCATCAGGCTAGGAGTGGCTCCATGCTGAGGGCGGGACTGTCACATGTTTGGAACTCCCATGTGGCCCTGGATTTTGCCATGGCACTTGAGGGCGTGCCCTCAGTAATTTGCTCTGAGACAGCTGTATCTGGATCCCACCCTCTCCCTGCCCAGGGTTTGACTGTGATGGCAGCACCGATGACAAGTCAGACGGTATCACTGTAATTATCCCAGCAACTTTGGGAGGAAGAACTGTAAAATAATTGTTACTCATCTTCGGATGTTTTTGATCATTCATGAATCTGCTAATCAGAATGTCAGTGGTTAGGGGAAAATGACAAATGGAACGTAGCCTTTTGTTGGATTGCTCAACCCTGTGATCAGACTCTGGTGGAGGTAGTGGCGTCTGGGAGATGAGGGAGCTGGGCGTGCTGACGTGTGAGGCAGTGGAGACGCTCGTTTGTTTAAAACATTTGCTGTTTGCTGTCGTGATTCGATTGAGATGTTGTTAATTGTTTGTCTAATTTGGAATTTACTTGGCACGGTTTAGTCCCATATTCCCTACTCTTTTTTTCTTTTCTTTTTCTTTTTTTGGATGCCAGCTTTATCAAGATATAATTCATCTAGCATGCAATTCACCCATTTAACAAATACAATACACTGGTGTTTAGTATAGTCACAGGGTTGTGTTAATTCTGTCCATTGAAGTGTCTGTAGCACTTCAGATAGATTGGCAAGTCTGAGTTTCCCCATGTGTAAATGAGGAGTGAAGCAATATATTTTTTCAGTTTTCCTTTGAGGAGTCTATAATTTCAAGTCTTACAAGTAATCGGTTGATGTAAAACTAATGCACCCCATCAAATATAGTAAATGTTTTATAAGTTACGGTATGGAAGATCTTCCTCTCTTTCTCTCACTCATACACAAACACACACATGTACACACACGCACACGAGGGCCTTTCCCCCATAGTCTCCAAAGCCAATGTCCCCTGTTATTTCACATCCGGTTTAAGTTTCTCCTTTAATTCATACCTGAAGTTCTCCCCCACCGGCCTCTTCTCATGACTGCTGCATTTTCTTTTTTGTCATGTACAAAGATTATCTCATAGCTATGTTCATCTAATATAGTTTTACAGAAATATACTTTTACCTGAATAATAATATAATCTTAATTCTTTCTATCCCACATATCGCTTTGTACCCCACTTCAGTTCATAGTTGTTGAGTCATATACCATTACCCAGAAATACATTTGGAACCTTAAAATGTAGATGGATTCTTCCTAAGCCAATCATCAGAATCAGCTTATAAAGGCTCAAATATTTTGTAAATGGAAGCACGTTTGGAATTTCCAGGGCAGGAAGTAATTGTTATGACGGTAGCTGTGTACCTTAAAGCACAGACATCATTACCCTGCATACCTAGTCCATGATACTGATTGACTAGCCTTGCAAATGTACACTTAAATATTTCCCCAATGGGAGTTAATAAGTAAACCTGTACTTTATTATACTCTGTGTAACAAACTCACTGTCTTGGTAAAGGTCATTGGCCATGGTGAGTTGTATCTGTGATAGCATAGCCTCTGATCAATGGCTAACGTTTGGGAGATTTGCTAGTTAAGCAACATATGGTGACTTCTGATAAGGACTTATCTAATATAATAGATGGTAGAAATCCATTTTTTTCAATACAATCAGGTACATCTATGTTGTATTAAAAACAAATCTTTCCAAATGTTGTTCTCTTGACTTTACTAATATTGTTAGACATTTCTTTTTCTTTTTCCTTTTTTTTTTTTTTTCCTTAACAAGGTCTAGTGCTTTTTATTGATGTCTTGGCTATTGTAGCCTGATATTTGAAATGTTACCTATCTTGAAAGAGTGTAGCAATAACAGCTTAGAAAATGGTTATATTTTTATTAACTGTGCTAAAAGGCCATAGCCCAGAGCTTCTTTCTCTGTAAACTCAACAGGACAACCAGCAGCCTACAGAAAGACACACACAAGCTGTGGGAGTTTCCTTCTGCCCACCCAGTAGACAATACAACGACAATGTAGATGCTGTAGTAAAGGAAGGGACCGCAATGTGTGAGGAAGCGTGTTTTCTTTCTTCACACCAGCTTACAATGTTTTCTCTTAGGAAGGGACAGAAGGAGCTGATCTTTATAAAGTGTTTCGGAGCCTAAGGCCTTTTGCTCCCCTCAATTTCCACATGACCAAACAATACCCTTTCTGGTGACTGCTCATGCTCCTCCTTACTGTAGTCCAGGGGACGCCAAACTGCTGTATAATCCCCATGGTGTTTGGGTCTTCATTATCTCATCCCCATCTCTACTTGTCCAGCTCAATCCATCAGCCATTGATGTTCCTGCCATGCTGTCAGGCATACCACAACCGTACTTGAAGTTTTCTACCAACCTCCTAAACCTCCTCCGATTTTTTCTCCATGAGTCCTGTGTATGCCTGTTGTCATAATGTGATTATTAATCATACACCCTTTAATTCTCAGACATGTTATTTTGTTTGTCAAATTTCTGGAGATTTGTTTGTTTGTTTTTTAGTCTTATCATTTCTAAGCACTGGACTCCTACTGTTCAAAATACATATTCTATGTGTTTCCTTTCCATCCAGACAAGTCTTAGTGTGACCCTCTTCGTCCCCTTTTGCTCCCATCCTAAAAGTCCTGTTCTTTTGGACTTGTGGAGGCATTCACGCTGCAAATGGTCATTTTTTGGTTAAACCAACCCTTTACTTTCTGGGGTCTGTATCTTGCCTTCTAGAGATACCCAGCTGTTTAGTTGGGTTTTTGCTACTACGTCTTCATGGTCTCCATTTTCCTTGGGCTTCCATGCTACTGGGCCATACATTTATGGGCTGGTGGTCGTTTTCGGATCCCATTTCTGTCACAGCAATTATAAAGCTTCTGTGGGACTGTCTGCCTGTTTTATAATGAAAGTGATGGTAGAGTATTTCGTCTGGACACTTGTGAACATCATCACCCACCTTCATCACCTTGTTTCTAGTGTCTTCCTCTAGTTGAAGGCAGATTGTTCACTGTGCCCATCTGCTCAACCAGCGCAGACATTTCTTTATCTTTTTACCTTCTAATACATCATGGTCTACAGGCTTCTTCCCCACAGACTTTACACACATCAATCCCATATAAAAATGAAACAGAGTGAAGAAGGTGTCCCACCTCCTGGCCCCAAAGGGCCCAGTCCCTCCTTTGTTTACTGCCTCATGTCTAGTCTCTCTTCTTCCCTCCTGAGACAGAAAAGTCTTCCTTTGTTCGTTTCTGTAATTGGGCACCGTTATGACCCCGCTGAATCTGTTCTACGACATACCGTTAATGATCTTCCCTTCTCAAATCTGATGCTCCCTTTGCAGGCTTCATCTTACCCGCTATCGAATGACATCTTACAACATGGACTATTTTTATTTCCCGTGTGAAAATGGCTTTTTAAAACATCTCTTCATTCTCCTTGAAACCACACACGAAATTATCAAAGCAAAGCTACATTTGCGCATTGAGGTGGATGAGTAAATGATAAGGGACTGCAGAGCAGCTGATGAGATAGATCTGAAAGTCTGGGTTGGGTTTTATCCCTTGTTTCCACACTGCTTCCACTACTGTCTTTTTATCATGTAAGGTCCGTATGTTATCTTAAAATTATGACAAAGACTTCTCTTTTTTTTGAAAATATGCTCAGATGATATAACTTGTCTTAAAACTAAAAAGAAATGGCATCAAGTGTGGGAAAAAAAGATGAAAGAATGAAGTAAGAAAAGTTTCTTGGACTGTTTCTCAAATTTAGATTATGAACAGAGATGCAAAGCTATTGTACAGGGTCCAGGGGTCTGTGACTGGATCCCGGGAATCCGGTCGTCTCTCCCATTTTCTGCTTCCCCGGGTAAACTTACAACCGAGAAATCACCTGGGAAACAGTTGATCGTACTCTTACACTGCATCTAAGACTAAGGATAATAAGTCTTCACTCAACATTGTCGGTAGGTTCTGTGACTTAAGTGAAACAGTATATACCAAAACCACTTTTACCATAGGCTAATTGATTTAAACAAGTGTTAGCTTCCTATGGCTCAACATTATAATGAGCCAACAGACTCTTTATCTGAGGATGGGCTGAAGTGCCATGCCATTAGATATGTTTCTTATAATGAGGAATTACCTTATAATGCTACCATTCTATGATTCTGTGAGGTCTAAAGTAATTCACGGGCATGGAGGAGCTTTATAAATACAATGTGACATCATTTCAAGTCTCTCCCAAGGTACATATTAACTCTCAACCCTTGTGCATGATAAAATTCAGAGTAATAATTGTCATCTAACATTGGAGACATTTTTTTAAATTTTTTATATGATTGTTTATTATCTACTCTGTGCTTCTATAACATTGATAGCCCATTTGTCAAAAAAAAATAATGCCAGCTGATAATTTGTTTATTTACAAATTGGGGTCCTGACCTAATAAATACTGGGGGCTTTCAAAAGCAGTTACAGTAATTTTCCTATATGTAGTCATTTTTAAAAAGAAAATTATAGAGAGACCACTTCCAATTACATTTAACATTTCAGAGCTGTTCTCCTTTGTACTCTGAACATTCAAACTTTATTAAATGAAGATGGTGGTTGGAGGTTTCGCTTGTTGGAAGCACGGTGGTGCTGGAGCCCACATTGCAAAGGAAATGATGACATGCCCTAATGATGCACAAACAACCCACCAACTCTCAGCCATCAAGTCCAGATGATGGTGGTGTTATCCAGGCTAGCCTTGGTCTGTCTTTCATCACACACTTAAACTCTTTCTATTCTGTGGGTTCAGGATGCCCCCTGTATATATGGCTTCTTGGTTTTATTGATGCCTTTTCAACCTTTGCATCTACTGGGGTGGGAGCTTTTAGGATTCATTTTCAGTCTTTCTCACTTAGCCTCCCTCATGTCTCTTCTTTGAGCTGGAGGATATGCTGAAGCCTGGCCATTTATATGCTGGCCCTAATTTATGACTTGTCATGACTCTAGTACCATTCATGCATCTTAATATGAAGCTTCAGGCCCTTGGTTCCCAGGTGGTGGAATTATCCTGGGCATTGTGTCCACAGCTGTGTTTCTGGCATTATCTCTCAGGATCCCCTTAAGAAATTATGGCATGCAAAGTATGGCCACAAAGTAACAAGGCTGGTTTTCATATACCACATGTAAATACTTGTCTCATGACTTCCTAATATATTTTATATCTGCCCCTCTCTTGGGGGTAAGAATGGACAATTACTAATTACATGAAGATGGCTATCCTACTGTGAATTTTGATCCTTGAATATTCCAGGTTTTCAAATCGGTTCAATAAAGTTGAGCCACCCCAAAATAGAATACCGGGAAATTGAAGGAAGCAAGCTATAAAGAGTAGTGTTAGGAATGCTGATGTTTCTTAAGTATGGCATTTGGGGTTGTGCATTTCAAAGGCAGCTAACAAGCTGGAAAGAAATGTTGCTGCTTGTGTAGAACTTTTTTGTATTGGAAACAACCATTTGTGTGATGCACATGCTAGTAACCTTCACCCAGAAAGGTGGGGCTTCGGTCAAATGTTTCTGCCTTAATTGGTCTGAAAGAGAAACACAGGGCCTGGAGGAAGCACCGGGTTTCTCTGGAATATGTCCAGGGGAAAGGGCACTAGAAAGGGAAAGTAGAAATGCAAATGCTGGTCTCATATCACACTGGGCCACGTGTGTCCTGCTTAGTCTGTGACCTGACACATACAACGTACTTCAGAAACTTTGGCTGAACAATCAATGCATTAATAATTGATTTATTTAAAATCTGTCATAGGATATCACATCTAGGTTTCGAAATTTAATCTTCTTCTTCGTACTGGACCAAAATGACTTTATGGGTAAATGCATCATGGTCACAAAGAGCCTAGAGCCACTGGGTCACCCCTGAACAGGAAGGGTTCCCCCTTAGATGATGGCTGAATTTATAGGATGCTGAAACATTCCAGAGACATCTGGACGAAGTCATGATAGAAATCCACTTGGATCCCAGCACCTGATGAGCTTGTGTCATTCAGAAACACGTGAGATCATGGAGATTGACATCTAAACAAGAGCAGTCAAACCCCAACATAGAAATAATTCCATGTATATATTTAAAAAACAAAACTCATTGGAATTTTGAACTATAGGAACAAAGGTCTGGGTCACACCACCCAGGGCACACAGAGGCTTCTGGAGTGGTCCCAGAGGTCCTCAGAAAACAGCTCTGGGTTCGTGAATGTCCTCTAGTTTTCCTCACAAGTAGACTTGCACAGACCATGGTTTGAGAATCATATTAATTTTGAAATCATAAGGCATGATGGTCCTACTTTAGGATTTTGTGAAATAGTTTTCAAATGTTTGGATTTCTGTTATTTCTTGGGCGCTGTTCGTACACATCGTTTCCTTTGACATGTTAAGTTTCTGGAAGGCGGTTTCTGCATCCTGTTCATTTCTCTTCTCCTGTCACCAAGTTCCGGGCTGATCTTTACCTCAAAGCAGAGCACTGATTACCAAGAACAATTCAGGATGCAGCCAGCTCAGTTCAAGCACTGCCCCAAATGCTTTGCTCTGTGGTGTGTACATCTGTCTGTCTGTTTACTCATCCATTCTCCACCCACCACCAACAAGCCTTGTACTGGGTGCTAGGAAATGCACCTGGGTTGGGGGGAGGTTAAAAATGATAGGCATTGCCCGCAAGGAGCTCACAGATGAGGCCCTTACCCACAGTGAGCAAGCACGGGTGTCAAAAGTGCTATGAGAAGGGCTGGGTATCCTGAGCACACACACACCTTTCTGTGCTTCGGGGGTGGAGAGGTGATGGGGGAGGTCTCGGTGGAGACAGTGTCTGCTGAGACGTAAATGAGGAAGGGGGGCTCAACCAGAGAGAAATGGTGTGGCTGCGTGGACAGCACATGCAAAGACGTGAAAGGGACAAAACCACGTGCTTCAGCAGACTGGACATGAGAGCGGCAGGGATTTCTTTGACTGTGACCCGGGGACCAACAGAAGGATCAATCAAGAGAGAGCGAGAGTGAAAGCAATGACAAAATACTTAGCGACTTTCCCCCTTTCCACCCTGACGTTTAATTTTAAACTCATTGTCCTTGTAATTTGTTGTTATGACCGCCAATCTGCTCACTGCTTGTCGTGCGGGCAGGGAGCTACGAGCCCTGCACTTTGGTACTAGCTTGAACCATCTCCTGGTGAGTGATAGTAAGTAAAGTTTTTACTATCCAGATCTCTTTTTTCATCTTTCTTCTCTAAGTCGCTTTTGAATTGACAAAAATCTGTCTCTGTCATGCCTTTTTATATGTAATATTTCTATAGCTTCAGAATATTTGGAAAACCATAACCCAGAAGCTTGGTAGACCGTGCGTGTGTGGGCGGGGGATCACATTCAGTAGCAGAAACCTTGGTCTTAAAGATGTCAGAGCTCATTGGCATAGACAGTCTGCAGGGCAGTTGGAGAAGGTGTCAGCAAAGATGCGCCTCACCAGTTTCCTCTGAAATGTCCTCAGTGTACCCCTGAGTGGTCCCATCCATGGTCATGGTTATTGCATTAGGTCTGTAGGTAGAAAATCAAGAATTTCTTCCCTAGCTCACATGTGACTCAAATCAGCAACTTTTTAAAGATAAATAAAAAGGCTGAGAGGAAAGCGAAGTGTAAGAAAGCAAATTTGATTAGGTATTTTTAGTAAGATGCTGTGTTGCAACAAAATTGCAGTAAACCCATGAAGCAACTGAGCTCTTGGTGAAGCTAGAGGAAAAGGATGCTGGGTTAAACCTGCCGAGAACCATGGTCTGGGAGCCCCTGCTGACAGGATCAGTCCGGTAGCTTAGAACCAAAAACTGTCCCGTTGTCCACGGTTCCTTGCTGTGTTCTCAGGAATTAAAGTGCTGAACAAACACACATAAGTAGGATTCATTTTGTGTCCAGTCTGTTCCTAACATCCTTCCCTATTTCTCTGTCTAGTCCTGGCTTCCCCCAACTCCTGCAAGATACTTTGTTGTTGTTCAGCTTGGAGGGGACACCTGAATTGCAAGATTCCTGTACTGATCTCTATTTTACGGGTGAGAAAACTCATCCTCAGGGAGTTTAAATGACTAGTTTGAGTTCACATATCCTGGGACTACTAAAATACTCATCAATGTCATAATCGTTATTAGAAACCTGTTCAATTCCAAGGTCACGTTCTAATGTGCAGTGCTCTTCATTGTCCAGAAAGACGGATGGTCTAAGTCCTAAGTCACCATCTCTTTAAAAAGTTTTTAA
>PVJL010006197.1:10404-95584 GCA_004026885.1 Lyroderma lyra | reverse complement strand
TTTAGCTTCCCCCCTCCTCTCCCACCCCCTCCCCTTTCTCCCCTCCCTAACCCACTCATACCCAAATAAACATTAAACTATTGATTGTGTCCATGGGTTATTTGTTTGTTCATTTCTTTTTTTCTTTGATTTCAGTTTTATATTCCGCATATGAGTGAAGTCATACAGTTCTTTGTTTTTTCTGTCTGGCTAAATAATTCTATTCTTAAGTTTCTGAGGAACCTCCATAGCATTTGTAACAATTTATATTCCCACCAGCAGTGTATGGGGGTTCCTTTTCCCACACAACCTCTCCAACACTTGTTATTATTTGTCTCGTCGACAAATTCTAACAGCTGTGAAGTAACACCTCATTGTGGTTTTGATTTTCATTATCCTAATATCTAGTGAAATCGAGAATTTTCTCATACATTTGTTGTTCAGTCCTCCACTCACTTACTTTTTAATTGGACTGTTTCTTTGTTTCAGTTGTATGAGTTATTTATATATTTTAGGTATTAGTCCCTTATCGGAGGCATTGTTTGCAAATATCTTCTCCCATTCAATTGGTTGCCTCTTTATTTTGTTAATGGTTTCTTTACCACCTTAAGATGAATGAATAAAGAATAGATGGAATTCGATATACACACTGGAATCTGATTCAACCTTAAAGCCCTGCCATTTGCAACAACATGGATGGACCTTGAGGGCATTATGCTAAGTCAGACAGAGAAAGACACTGTATGATCTCACTTATATAGAGAATCTAAATACATCAAGCTCATAGAAACAACAGTAGAATCACGGTTGCCAGGGGCTGAGGAGTGGAAGAAATGAGAAGATGCTGGTCAGTGGGTACAAACTTTCAGTTATAAAATAAATAAGTTCTTGGGATATATGTACAACATGGTGACTATAGTAAATAATACCATATTTTATACTTGCAAGTTGCTATGATCATAGAGCTTTAATTTTCTCACTATAACAATGACAACAAAAATGGCAATAATGTGATGTGAAGGACGTGTTAACTAACCTTATTGAGGTAAACATTTAGCAAAATATATGTATTAAATCATCAAATCACACACTTTAAATTTACATATTATATATCAATTATATCTCAAGAAACCTTGAAAAAATTTAGCATTTTAACTACTTAAGTTTGAAGTTGGGGGATTTAAGTACATTCACAATATTGTGCAACCATTACCACCATTCACCTCCAGAATTTCTTTCATGTTTCAAAACTGAAACTCTTTATTCATTTAAAATAACTTCCCATTCCCCCTGATTCCAGTCCATAGCAGCCACCATTCTACTTTTTATCTCCTTGAATTTGACTACTCTATGTACCTCATATAAGTAGAATCATACAGTATTGTCTTTTTGTAACTGGTTTATTTCATTTAGCATAATGTTCTCAAAGTTCATATATGTTACCATGTGTTAGAATATTTTTCTTTTTTAAGGTAAATAACATAATTTGTTTTGAGTATATACCACATTTTATTTCTCCATTCATCCATCAATGGACACTTGGATTGTTTTCACCTTTTGTCCATGTGAATAATGCTGCTAGAAACATTGGTGTACTGGTATTTGCTTGAGTTCCTGCTTTTAGTTCTTTTTGATATATACCTAGGTATGGAATTGCTGATTCATATAGTAATTCTATGTTTAGCTTTTTGAGGAACTGATAAACTGTTTTCCACAATGGTTGTGTCATTTTTCATGTTTACCAGCAATGAACAGTGTCCCAATCGCTTCACATCCTCACCAGAACCAGTTCTTTTCTTTTTTAAAGAAAAAAATTACAGCCATCTTTGTGAGTGTAAAGTCTTTTTTTTTTTTTTTTTTTTTGCTTTTTTGGTATGTGGGTAGCTCCCTGACTGGGAATTGAACCCAGGCCGCAGCACTGACAGCACCACCGTCAAAGCCTTAAGCCACTACACCACCAGGGAACTCCCTAAAGTCTTATTATAGTTTTTGTTTGTCATTTCCCTAATGACTAAAAATATTGAAGATTTTTTCATATGTTTGTTGGCCATTTATACTCATATATCTTCTTTGGAAAGTATCTGTTCAATTCCTTCCTTTGTCCATTTTCAAAATAAAGTTTGTTTTTATTGAGTTGCATGATATTACTTTTTAATCACTACTTCAGGTGCTATAAATACAACAATGGATAAGGCACAGACCCTGTCATAAACAAACTCACCAACTAGTGGGAGAAGCAGACAATATTCCAATGCAGTATGGAAAATCCAATGACAATTATATGCTCTCAGTCCCCAAAGGGTTAAAGCCAGGCTTGCTGTAAAGAGTTACAGCCAGATTCACTGTAAGGAGTTAAAAGCCAGGCCCACTGCAGGCCCTGACCTCCCTGACCTTACCATAAATTGTCAATGCCCTGCACTGAGGAATTCCTAGACTGACACTTACTGCACACATACAGGCTATGTAACCATGAAAATGCAAACAACCACTACTAGGTAGATGCGGCAAGATACCACTTTTGTTTGAATACATAGATATAGTGCCATGTGCGCAATAAAGGGGCTTGCTTGCTGGCTTGTTTATGACCTCCCTATGTTGACTCTGCACATATTTTTTTCAACTGGGTGTACCACCGCTGAAACCTGCCCTGCTTAAAAAACTTGGCAATGACATTTGGTGTAGTCCACAGGATGAGGTGAATATTACCCCCAGTGCTTCTGAGGGTACCCAGGTAGAAGAAATGTGGCCTCCCACCTCTCTATGGTACCCAGTGGCTGCATATCTGGCCACATGAACGGCACTTAAGGACTTTGATGAGATAAGGCCCCTACCTGGGTATATTAAGGCCCTGGAATCTATGGAACCAAATGTTCTGCCGGCACACTGGGAGGTGGCCGGCCACATAGCCTGGATGTTTCTGGCAGTGCTGTGGCATGCCAGTTGGGAGATACAGGAACAAGCTCAACAGGTACATCAGTTGCAGTGCCAGGAAAAATGCTGGAGGAGTGTCTGGTGGCTGCTGAATGTATGCTGCAAGGCTGAGAGGAGTACATATGGTCCTCCAGGGCAGACTGCAGGGCAGGTAGACTGATAGTTATGTTGCAGACTTGCCCCTTAGTGCAAGGGAAGGTTGAGTTGGAGCAGCCAATGGGGCCAGGGGGTCAGCTTCAAGGGAGCCCTCCAGGAAAAACAGTATACGACAGTAACTGTGTACTTGCCTGCTAAATTATGAGTTGAAGAAATAGGTATGTCAGCTGCAGCACCAGGAAGAAATGCTAGAGGAGCTCTAGATGGCTGCTAAACATATGCTGCAGGGCTCAGAAGAGTCTGTAAGGTCCTCCAGGGTGGCCTCCAGGGTGAATACATGAAATAACAGCTGCTCTAGCTCAATTGGGAGACATGGGACTGATACAAAAGAAAAAAGGTGGCCAGGTGAGACCGCTACAGGTACCCAAAGAGCCCGCACCCAAAAGACGCCCAAAGAATAAACAGGCTCAAAAAGTGGTATTCACCCTTCAGTAAAAGTGAGCTGAAAGCAGATGTGGTTTGATCTTTGGCTGTGGGGGTAGCCTCAGAGAAAATAGAGGAGCAGTTTACAGAAGTACTGCTGGCTCTTTGGAAGCAGCTGAAACCTGAAACCTAAAACCTGAAACCTGCCAGTTCCTACACTCCTGATGTGGGAGTTGAGACTGACTGATTTTTACCCAGACTACTGGTCTGGCCAAGGTACCCAGCTAATGAGGAGTACAGGGAACTGGAGGCCACATGTTGAACTTAGTAATTACTGGTCCTTTCATAATATACAGCGGGTACTAGCCTTTGTGGACACTGGAGCCAATACCACTTGGCTGTGTGGAAATTTTGATCACTTTAGCAGTCCTGTGGCCACCATGGAGGGATATGGAGGCTGGATTATATGGGTCAAACAAGTAGTTGTGACCCTGGGCATAGGACAATTGCCCCCAAAGACTATAAGGTCTATGTCTCCCCTATCGCAGAATATATTCGAGGGGTAGATGTGCTGCAAGGATTGGCAATCTTGACAACAATGGGAGAATTTCACCTGTGTATATGAGTGGTAAAGATTATTGTTTGGTGGCACCCCTATCATGCCCCCTTGGTATTGTCCCAGGCTACCCGTGCTGTGCATACAAAGCAATATCAGTTACCGGGAGGGCATGAAGGGATTGGTTGTACCATTCTCAAGCTTGAAGAAGCCCAGATAATCAACACATAGTCCTTACAATTCTCCCCTATGGCTAGTGAAAAAGCCTGTCAGCTCCTGAAAAATGACTGTGGACTATGGGGAGCTAAACAATGTGATGCGCCCGTTACAGCAATGCTCAATGTTATGAATCTTATGGACAAATTCAGACATGAACTGAGACATTATCACTATGTTGTGGATTTGGCAATCCTTTTTTCTCCATAGATAATGTGCTGAAAAGTCAGGGACAGTTCGCCTTCACATGGGGAGGATGTCAATGGACTTTCTTGGTGGTTCCCCAGGGATATCTGCACAGACCCACCCTGGGTCATGGACTGATGGCTCAAGGCTGGGCCACCTGGAATAAGCAAGAAAAGTTGCATCTGTTCCATTATATTGATAATATAATGATAACTTCTGATTCTCTTACATAGGACCAGACTGTAGCTACCAGTGTATGAGAAGCCCTCGAGACCTGGGGGTAGGCCATCAACAAAGGCAAGGTCCAAGGGCCTGGGTTATTGCAGACTTACTTGGGTTTTTTAGGCTATTAGAGAGTGTTTATTCCTTATTTAACCACTTTAGCTCACCCCTTACATCACCTGATATGGCGAGGGTCTACTTGGGATTGGTCTCCAGATATAGAACAGTCATTTCAAGCCACCAAGCAAGTGGTAGCTCAAGCCTAAACCCTATGGGTGGTTGATGACATCCTACCATGCCTTTTAATGGTATCAGTGAATGACAATGTGGGACTGGTGAAGTGCACAGTGGTTTTTGGTATCATTTATAGAAAGGGGTGGAAGCCACTATTCCTTTATAGAAAAACAGGTAGCTGATTGTTGAAGCATATCCCTGATATTGATAATGTCAACAAGCCCTGAAAGATTGCCAGACTTCTGCAGAACATCTCCCAAATTGGAGCCTCCCCCTGCGAGAACTGCATGTCATTCCAAGGGGTGGGCAGCACTTTAAGGAGTGGCAAGGGGACTATATCGGGCCCTTGCCAACAGAACATAGTTGTCAATATGACTTCACAGCATTGGGTACAAGAACTGGGTTAGGATTTGTCTGGCCTATGGCTGCAGCCACCCAAGTATGTACTCTTGCTGTGCTTGATCAGGTGAGCGCTTCCTATGGGACTCCTATGGTAATTAGCAGTGACTGGGGCACTCATTTTACTGGATACAAAGTACAGGCTTGGGCACGCCAGACTGATGTCGGTTGGCACCTGCATGTACCTTACTGACCCCAAGTTGCTGGTATGATAGAACGATATAATGGTTTATTAAAGAAAAAATTAAAAGCTTTGGGCCCTGGTTTATACAAATGGGGAACTAATCTGCCCACTGGAGTCAGGCTATTGAATAAACAACCCAGACACACTGGTTTGTCCCCATTAGACAAGGTTATTCAAGGGTCACCTGGTCTTTTGAAAATATGTCCTAACTCTGCTGACCCACACAAGGTGCCAAAAATATATAATGGGTCTTTACTCCTCTCTGTTCCTGACTCACTGGCACCAGGAAAACAGGCCTCATGGTCATGGCCTTGGACCATCCAGGCCTCCCATGAATCTTGTCTGGCTCTAATAGAACCTTGGGGTGTTGGACTCAAGGAAGGGTTGATCTTGAAACCATGGTTGGGGTGCTAGCCTCTCTCTGTACAGGTGACCCTACTAGAGAGGGCCAGAGGTCCAATACTAAAAGAAACATATGTCCTTGACCTTTATCCCCTTCCTTTGTATTCTATCACCCCATTAGAGCAGGCCCCAAACCCTTGGGGAGTTAATTTGGTATCATAGGCCAGGGGCAAAGCCCTTACTGACCACATTGTTGTCACAAGATGAACACATCGACTGTATTTTACCTGAGTGCTGCAACCAGCGCGGAAAGAATGGAACCAGAGGGGAGGCAATGGGGAATTAAAAAAACACACTGACACGCATACAGACATAACAGATATCAAAGCGGGGACCAGGTGGTTCCCTGTGCTCTGATAGAGACAGAGAGAACCTTGTGGTCTGCAACGGGTTTATTTTATATCCCAAGAACAACAGGGGGTGTAACTTCTTAATTGTGAAACAATGTTGCCGACCCCCGTCCCTTCATCCTGAGTCAAAAACTTTATGATTCCTCAGCCTTGCATGTAATATTGTTTTCCTTCTTCCTGTAAGCCAGCCAGAAACCACATCCTGAGTAGTGTCCTTGTTTATCAAGTTCCAGGCAGCCTTGCAAGACCCTTGCACTTTGGACTCCAAGTACACAAGTACCCTTGCTAAACCTGTTTTCTCAATGCACCTGGCTTCTGGCTCAAATGCTACCCACACCTGAAGGTAAAGATCTTCCTTTAATTATATCATCATCTGCTTTGTCCTACCACACTGGCTCACGGCAGGCAATAGTATCCTGTCCTGAGCACATGCTTTTGCGCAGGTGCATAATGTTTCCCACTGTTGTATCAGCAGCTGAGGACTTCCGTGGCAGATTCACCCAGCTTCCCTAAACAACTCAATGAGGTTATGTACGTGGAACAGCACCACTGAATGGGACTAACATCGCCGGGCAGTGGACAATTTTCTCTGTAAGGACCATAATAACCAAACCCCTCTGTTTGATTATGTAATGACTAATGGGTGGGGTTGGGTGGTTGGGAAACATGTGGATCTATGGAAAGAAGTCCCATTATGTATTGAACAACATTGCTCAACCACTAACCACACTGCTGGTTTGGTGCCCCCACACATTTGTCAAGACAATACCTACGTGCTGACCCCTCACATTTGGCGGAATGGAGTCCGATATGCTGGTATTCATTCCACAGATATCCCTCCAGCTGGATACCTGTGGGTTTGTAGACATCACGGATGGCCTTATTTACCTGCAGATTTAACTGGCTGATGTATATGGGGTTGCCCTTACATTGCTGGTGTAGTACTGGCAACCCTTTCTCAATTGCCTACTAATTGGGATGCTGTGTATCACTGCTGGCATTGCCAATGTGGTTCTACCCCTTTGCTCTGGCCCTGCCAGAGGCTGCTGTCATAGCTGTAGAATTACAAGTAGAACCTTTAGCAGTGCATACAGCTCAAGTCCTGAATGCTACTAAACAGGCCTTAAGCCTGTTATTAGAGGAAACAGCACAAATGCACAAAGTTGTGCTGCAAAATCGGATGGCTTTAGATTTATTGACAGCCTCCCAAGGTGGCACATGTGCTATTTTATATGTGGAATGTTGTGTATATATCCCTGATCGTGTTGAGCACATTCAGACAGCCCTGGCCAAGATGGACACAGAAGTACAAGCCATTGCCTCCTCTACACAAGACCCATTAACCTATTGGTGGAACTCTTAGGTTCCCCCTAGTGGTGGACACTAAGGGTCCTAGCAATTTTTGCTAGCAGTCTGGTAGCCTTTTGCAGGTTTCGACGGTCGTACACCCAATTGAAAAAACACACATGGAACTGACATATGGGGACCATAAACAAGCCAGCGAGCAAGCCACTTTATTGTGCACTTGGGACTATATATACATATTCAAACAAAAGTGGTTATCTTGCCACATCTGCCCAGTAGTGGTTGTTTGGGTTTTCATGTTTACATAAGTCAGTACATGTGCAGTAAATATCAACCCCAGGAATGCCTCAGCCCTGGGCATGGACTGATTATGGCAAGGTCAAGCCTGTGCGGGGGTGGGGGGATGGGGGGGTGGGGGGACTTGGCTTTAACCCTTTACAGCAGGCCTGGCTGTAATTCTTTACAGTGGCTTGGCTTTAACCCTTTGGAGACTGACAATGGTGAACCTCTCTCTGATGCAGACTGCAAGCACTGGCATTCTTTCTCCAGCAGATGCCTGGTTTTCTCTGCAGCCTGCAACTGTGCCTTCAATTAGGTCCGGCTTGGTTTGGAATGCCTGGAACTGCTTAGACCTCTTCATAGCCTGCACCTGTATCGTCATCAGGTCCAGCAGTTGGAGCACCCAGATTCATGCCACTTCTCACAGAATCACCTCCAACTCTGCCTGCAAGGCTATAAGAAAGAGACACCCCATAACCCCAGCTGCTTTGTGAGTGCTGGTCTTGTCAAAGGTCTCTCCCAGTGCCTGGAGAGGCTTCTTTACACAGATGGGCTTACCATCCACCTCACACCACCCTTGAGGATGTGCCCAGGTATAGGGGAGACTTGCCACAAAGTACCACGTACTCGTGGCAGGCCACACCTCAATCCCACCCTCCAGGGTTGCTGTAGGTTCCAAACCCATTTGCTGAGGAACCTATTTGTGGCACCAAGTTTATTGCAAATGACCAAGGCCAGGGAGGTTTGCACTGGATCCGGGCAGATGAAAGAAAAATTGAGGAGCTGCAGGCAATTTAACCATAGCCTTTATTCCAGAAGTAGAGCAGCAGCAGCAAAATAGCATTAGGGAGTTTCCTTTCAATAGCTCATAGCTCCCTGCTGGAGAGTCTCATCTCCTTATATAAACAGGAGAACAAAAGTGGCAGGCAGCCAAGAAACGAGTTCAGGAGGCACATAAACAACAAAATGGCTCCCACCTGGGAAAGTGTAAGTACTGATTACCTAGCAGGTGTGCGTCATTCCAGAGGAAGCTCTGTGAGAGCGCCTAAGCTACACCATTTTCCCCACAAGGTGGATGCAGACATGGAAGTTTTTCTGGAAGATATACTACTTAAAGTTCTCAAAGGATGGTAGCCAGGCCAAAAGGAAGGAGGTTGAACATTCTAGGCAATAAGGAAGCCATAAGATATAGCTTACAGGCATGAAACTGCAGAGCATGTGCTGGAAAGTATAAGCATTTGCCTGCTTTTGAAATAGCAAGTCCAAGGCAGGTAGTTAGAAGAGGAGGCTTGGGAGGTAAACAGGGATTGGATAATGCCAGGTGTTATAGCCTATCATAAAATTTGTTTAGACTTTATTTTTTAAGAGTCAATATTTCTTTTTATTCAATGAAAAAAACCCTTTAAGCTTATAGAAAAGTTCTGTGTACAGTGCAAAACACTTATTTCCCTGAACCATTTGGAAGTAGGTTGCTGACCTGGTGCCCCATCAGTTTTTCATTATGGGGAGCTATTGAAAGATTTTAAGAGGAGGAGTTTCACAGTAAAATTTTTGTTTTATATCAGAGCTTTCTAATCATTTTTCTTTTTTCATATTACATCATTGCATACATAGCATGATTTTTTTGGTATGCATTGTGAGGTAGATAGACCTGCAACTGCATGCTGCTGGAGAGGACAGACCTAGACTTTAGCTGCCTCTGGCCTAACACTGCTGTCCCAAGACAGCTGTGTTAGGGAAGTTGTTTCAGATAAATCATTCTGACAGTTATGTGAAGAACACATTGAAAGAAAGCAGCATAAAGCAGGCATCAAGTTAAACTAACCAGGTATAGTAGAAATAAAGAAAATAACTAGGAAACAGAGTTAACAGGACTTGCTAGATTGGACATAGTTGGTGAGGGAGGAAGAGTCAAAGGTGATTCCCAGGTTTCACACTTGCACAACTTGGTGGAGAGTAGCATATTTGAGAGGGAAGATTATGAGTTTAGGGCTAGATGTAAAAAATGTATTTAGTTTGAGATGACTGGTTGGAGATGTCCAATATATGAGGGTTGTCCAGAAAGTATCCAGCCATATATTATGAAAAATAGAGGTACTTATGGTTGGATTTTTTCTGGACAACCCTTGTATGGTCATTATATATTTATTGACTCTATGGACTATGGAGATTTGAGCTGTTGAAATTCTTTGTCTTTAATTTTTATTGTTAGACTTATTGGGGTGACATCTGTTAGCAAGGATTACATAGGTTTCAGGCATACAATTCTACAGTGCATTGTCAACTTGTTGTATAATAAGTTCACCACCTAATGTGACTTCTCTTTCCATCACCATATATTTAGCTTCCCCTCCCTCCTCTCCCACCCCTCCCCTTGAAATTCTTATAGCTTTAAAAAGGACCCATAGGGGTGACTATTCTAGAGATCCACTAGCATCAAAAAGTTTCAGCCCATAGCCTCAAAGAGGTAATCTTTCATATTTACCAAGTGACTCCAACCTTTTGGCCAGAACTGAATGTAACAGAAATGAATATTTGACTTATCAAATTCTCTCTTCAGAATCAGTCACTGGGCCCTGTGACTGAGTCATTTGTGGGGAACCAAGCTTGAAGGTCAAATAGATTAATCATTCTCAAATTGTGTCTTCAGACTATCAGAATCATTTGGGAACTTGTTAGAAATACAAATTCTCATACCTCATTCCATATTTCCTGAATCAGACAGAAGCTTTTGAGTGGGTCCCAGCAATCCATGTTTTACAAGCCTTCCAGGTGCTCCTGATACAGGCTATCATTGATATAGACTTAAAGTAAGACTACCATTCTGGGAGTGGTCATTATCAATTAAGTGCTGATAAGTAAGCAGAGAAAGCTGAGTGGGAGGAGAAAGAGGGAGAGAGAGAGAGAGAGAGAGAGAGAGAGAGAGAGAGAGAAAGAATGAGTGAGGTAACTGATAACTTTCTATTTCCATGAAGTCCAGTTTTTCTTGCAATTGGAATTCATGAAACTTCCCTGTATCAAAACATAAATTCTTTTTTGTATGAATGGTTTTTTTCTTTACAATACAAATGTCCTGATTTCTTAGTTGATTGTTTCTCTAAAAATTCTATTAGACATTTACTGCATAGCTATTGTTTGAGGCACCTTAAAGAATACAAAGATCAACTAGACCTGTTTCTTGTCCTTGAGAAGCTCAGTTTAATGGAGGAGTCAAATAGACAATATTAGAAGCATTGTAGGGGAGGTGGCTACTGAGCTTTGAGATTACCTGTAACTCACTAAATAAGTATTATTAATAGCTACAACTCAGTGGTATCTGGTAAGGTCAGAGAAGACCTCAACGAAGATTTGATAGTTGTATATACCTTGAATAATGAGCTTGATGGATACATGAGTATGAATATAAAAGGTTGATCTATATCTGATGAATGATGAGAAAGAAGAGGAAGAGGAGCAGATCTATCTGGGAAATGGTGAGTGGTGTAAAGGCAAATAGAAATTTAAAATTAAATGCTAAATTCTCCTTGAGGAAAATAAAAGAAGGATTTTCACCTCCACCCCTTTCTTATCTTTTAAATTTTCCTTCCTTGTCCCTTTCAAATGTATTTAAATCTTTATAGTGGCTAAATTAGCCTTTTATTAGTCTAAGAACTCTGAAAATGTTTCACTGAGAACCTGGAAGCCATCTCTTTTAAATGCAAATATCAAAGGAGGTAGAACTTTATTTCCTATGTAGAGCCTATCAACCCTGAGCACCTTGCTCCAATTTGCAAAACTATCTCCTATGATTTTCTACTATGGAGAAAGTCAACACAGGTGGTATCTCCAATTATTATGATAAAGTTATGACGAACTATGGATGACAAAAGATTCTGTCAAGTCCTCTTACTTGAGGACTAGTTATACTTTATTTTGAAAATATCTATGTAAAGGGTTGTATCGGCTTGGCTACATAAGGGGGTGAGATTTCTTTCTATTTTTGCAATCTCTTAGTAGATTGCATATGATGCACATCACATTCTGATTTAATGTTTACTCAATAATAAAAACATTTTCTTCCACTATTACCTTTGCGGAGAGAATATTAGGACTGGAAGAAGATCTAATTTTTAATTCTATTCCCCCAGCAGGGCTTTGGTTTGCCCAGAGTGCTTGGATTACTGAAGGTAGGGGGAAAGATGAAGCTAGAGGACAAGCTCAAGGCCTGAACAAGGAATAGTGGTGTTAGAGTGAAGACTTTATTCCACTGGCCATGAGGAGCTATGGATGATTTTTAGTCAGGGAGGTGAAGTAATCAATTTTTGACCTTAGAAAAATGACTCTGGCAGTACTGTGGAGGATGAATTGAAAGAGAGAAGGAGCAAATGACTTAACACTGCGTGTGAACATAACAATAATTTAAAATACTATTTAAGGGTTCTTAGTTTGTTATTACTCAAAAGTAATTCCTGGAATGACTTTTCCTTAAGTCTCCTAACAATATCTGGATCTGGATGTGTGTGTGCGTGTGTGTGTGTGTGTGTGTGTGTGTGTGTGTATTTTTTTTACCACAGGGAAATTTCTAGGATGTGGAGAGTAGAGGACAATACTGTGTGTGGCTGCATGTGTGACACTCCTTGGCCATTTTGCTTGAATGGTTTGGATGCTCCTCTGGCCCTATAATCTCATCCAAATGATTCTTGAGGTCCTATGCATCTTCAGAATCTAGAATATCTCTGATTGTGTCCATCAGGATCAAGGAGTATCTTATTACAGTGGTTTCTACCATTGGCTGATGCTCAGTTTATGGTAAAGGCTTAATATTCAGTGAGGTCCTGTACATCAACCAAACTGAGTGTGACTATTAATATAATGCCTCATTTAACTCCATTTTTTTGATGATAAGGAATGCCTGCTCTGAATTCTTACTTATCATTCAGCAACCTCTACCTGGAGCCCCAAATTATGACCATCGATTGTCTGGATTCATGCGGGTTCAGGTTTTTCTAGTATAACAACCCATAAATGGATTACTTTAGCATGGGATTTGGTAAACAGAAATTGAGAAGAGCCAAAACTTTGAATGAACTACACATACATTTATTAAACAATTAAAATGGCACATTAATAACCACTTACAACACATACATGAGGCTTGTATAATTAACACAGATATGATTCCCTTTTAACTGCTACCTTCCCCAAGAGAGAATCATTCAACTCTGCAGGTCATGAAAGCTATAGCAAATTCCCAGTCCAGATTCTATTCTTCCCCACCCTCTTCTTGACATCTACATTAATCCTCAATGGGTTGACCATCTTCTGCAGCCTGTCTCTAGAATCATCCTGACTACAGAGACTCCTCAGATTCTGCATTCTCTCAATCCCAGTTGTTAATAAGCAAGTAGGCTGTCTGCTTTAACAGGTGCTCTTGCTATTGCTTGTTACTATTCATCCACTGTTACTCTATGACTTTTCACCAATCTCTTTCTTTGCATTTGTACATGCATGCAATGCACTGTATCACTTATGGGGAGAAACTTCCTTCTCCCTTATTAGGAAAATCCATGATTTTTCTTGAATTTGTTGTGCTTTGCCTGAGTGCCCTGCCTGCCTTTACACTGCACTCTGTTTTTATGCACGACACAAAAATGCTGGACTGACCAGAATTTCTTTCTTATACTGAATTGAAAGGACAGAAACCAGTCCTACTGTTCCTCTCGTAAACCTCACCCTTATGTCTGGGTATCTTCCCTTTCTATAATTGGGCCTCTTTGCTTTTATTACCCAAATTCTAACCGTCCTCTTGCCTAATGGACAAGCGTAAGTCCCAAAACTGAAAGGAAAACCTGGAAGGGCTAAGTTAAATGGGCATTTCTAATACAGGAAAGAGTCAAGAGAAAATCAGAGTATGTGTTTTCATCTGTTGAATATTAGCAAGTATAGGCATTATACCATTCCAGAAATGTGACCATATATCAGGACTATCACTGCACTATGCTTTCTACTACTGTTGCTGACCATAGGAATGTCCCCTTTGGGGACTGAGGGTACTCACATAGAAGAAATGTGGCCTCCCACCTCTCTATGGTACCCAGTGGCTGCAAATGGATGCCCAAAACAAAAGCCCAGCACTGATTTCATGTTATATCAAAGATACAGGGTAGAAACGAATAACTGGAAAATATAAACTTTTAATAATATATCTTAGAACATGCCTTAGAAATTTCTGAAGCACAATGGAACTCAGTAAGCATTATTTCAAATTTTTCAGTTTTCTTTTACTAAAATACAAATGCATTTTTCTTATTTTAGTAACTTCACTGTAATAAGAATAATACATCTAGTACAATGGATGTGTTACCTATATAATTCAAAATATTGAAGGTATATTTGGAAATAAATTTATTCTATGTATAAAATATAGCACTAACTAAATCACTTTAAATTTTATGATAGAATTAGTATTAGAATTAATATGCTAGAATAGGAATAACTTTTAAGTGAACTAACGTGTGAACATGGATTCATAAAAAAGACATAACTAAGAAATTCAACATTTTATTAAAAGAACAAAAAGTAAACAGCATAAACAAAGCATATAAAAATGAGTTACATAATGTGTACTTCTAAACATAAACAAGCAGTACAGCACTATAACTTGGAAAAAAAATCCAAGCATCTTTCCTATTGACAGCAGTTGAGGAAATGAGTTACTGTATTCTGGAGGCAAACTATTATGAGAAGTTTATATTTATAAAATATTGTGGTCAAAATCTGTAATTGTTGCACAGGGATAATGATTTTCTTATCTATAGGTATTTTTAAATTGATATTTTATACCCTAATTGTGTGTTTCCACTTTCTACATTATACTACATCATTGTTGTATAAATTCAGACTTAACCCTTTTAAATAGTACATTTAAGCACATCTTTTAAAAAATCTTACTTTAAGTTGTTGTAATTTATGGACATGTTAGCAAATGGTTCATTTTCTAATAATTAAAGCAGCAACAACAGAAAAACAATTTATTTTGAAAAGGGCAACCCCCAAATCCAATGATATGATGGTCATATAATTCAACTAGTAGACACATGACACAGCAAAAAAAATAATAATTTGGTTTTCATCATCAACGAATAGTATCTGTATATAAAAATAAAGCTTTAGAACCATGCAGTTCTATGACAGATAAATATTTAGTTTGTGTGTTTTGAAAAGGAGCACTGATTAACGTTGGGTTACTTCTAGGTCTTGTTACAGAGGTTTTTAATTTTGTTAAAGTAATATTATATAGGAGATGACTGGTGAAGATTTTTGCAATATGTGAAAATAGCTGTGACATTTCATAATGATACATTTTTTTTTCCTTTCAGGTATAGTATTATAATGGAGGATGGGTTCTATTTACAAAAAAAAATTCTCTGGAATTATCCTGCTTTGAAATATTAAAACGGTAGTATTTTTTTTCCCTCCAGGCAAAGGCAAGCGTAGAGGTTGGAAATGACGAATTAATCAAATAAACCTTTTCCTGGACAGAATAACAGAGGTCCTCTTTTGGCCTCAAGTTACTCACATTCTAGTATACACTTCATTCTCTAATTTTACTTATTTTAAACACAGCCACTGTGTTTGAGCTCCAAAGTGCAACTCAGTGGCTGTCAGCAGGCACAATATGCCATCAATTAATTGGACATCTTTTGTGATGTTTCTATGTTCATTCTTATATTTTATAGATGTGTTTTCTTGACTTAAAATCTTACCATATTTCTATTGACCTTATGAAAATATATTCTTGTGGCTTGTAGATTCTCAAGGAAAAGTCAACACAAAACACGAGTTAAGTTGGGAAAATATGTTGGTGATAAAGGTGAAATTGAAGTTCTTAAATATAGAATGAGTGAATGAATACTTACATTTTATATCAATGAAACTACTGGTCAGATGGTCAGTCTGTTAGTTGTATGGCGGACTCTAAGTGATATGGACTGAAGGGGAAAGATAAAGATATTTCTAACCAACTGGCCCTGAGCTATTGGACAACAGTAAAGCTTGCATTGTTTTCTAGCTTTGGCTTATTCTCCTATCTCTTTAAGTAAAAACTATCGAAATGGGCAGCAATACTAATAAAAACTCCCTCAATCCAAGGTTGGGCGCCTTTCTTCTCTAGGGTAAGAGCAACAAGTCCCAAGATGTGAAGGAGTCTGTTCTTAAACCTTTCTAATCTCAATCTTTTCTGGGCCCTATTGCCTAGAGGCAACAAAAGTTAAAAGGTGGTCTGTAGGTGATATGGGAGGTAAAATTGACAGAAATGGTCTGATCAACACATTCTTTTCCAGCTTCTATGTATGAAAGATTCTGGCTGATTATCTTCTGTTTAGCTAAAACAGTGGGAAGCTAAAGTGGCACAGTAAAGCACTTTCTGATGTGGTAAAGGTAAGTCAGAAAACTTCCACTGAGAAAGTATAAGGTAAATAAAGCCATTTATAATGCCAGGAGCATTTTTTCATTTGTTGAAGAGAATGAAATGCCTCATGCTGGCCATACTTAATCATTAAATTACCTTTTGCAATGGTTGTCAATTTGGTTTTGGGTTCTGGATAGTGATAAACATAGAACAATTTGGTGGTTACTTAAATAGATATTAATTTATGTAACAGATATATGTCAAATGATAATTTTTTGTGGAAGAGGCAATCTATTTTATCATAATTGGAATATCCATCTTGGAATATATAGAGTATGTCACTACTTGCAACCATTGAAAACAGAAAACCTCAGCTAGAAACCTACCTCTTCCTGGTGTGTGTGTGTGTGTGTGTGTGTGTGTGTGTGTGTGTGTTCACAGTGAGAATTAATGTAAAAATCAAACAATCTCTGCTAGTGATCTTGCTAAAAGATGAAATACTTTTACTTTTGTTCAGTACTGTAAGCTGCAGTTGACTTGTTACCTGTTACCAGTCTACTCCTTTGGTCAGCTGTAGCAAACTAGAAAGCTTCCAAGACAGCAAAGCAACATCATGCTTTAGTTAAGTCTTAACAGCAAAAAAAAACCTGTCATCTCAAAGCCTTAGAAATAATTCTGTCTTACTAATTTCCCCATTATTATAACAGACTACTTATATTAATAAAAAAAGCTCCAAGAATTGCTTTCATGAACTATGTACATAAGTGCAAAAACAGGTGTGTCTCACACATTCACACCCTGACTGAGACAACCAGTTAACTGCAGCATGTGGCTCTTAAACACTGTTAAATGGTCATTCTCCAGGATCTTTATGCATGGTTGCACAAATGAATTAACTTCATAATATGCTTCTATCATTCTTAAATTCTTATTTGAATGTGCTTGTATAAGTATGTAATTCCAGAAAAAAATTGTAACTAACAGCTATGCCACTTGAATAATTTTGATAAATGAAGTTATGAAAAAAGGTCAGGTAATGTATTATAAGCACTGCAGTTGTGTTTTAAAGTCTAAATGCTGTGGAATATCCCTATCCACAAAACAAATTCTATATGCTACAAAAGCTGATTCTAGAATCCACATGTTGTAGACTTTGTGATGAAAAACTCACACAAGCTTTCACATGAGAATTTGGAATAAAAAGAAAATCAGCCATATCTACTTTCTGACTTTTTGAAATGTATCTTCTATTTTTTCATATTGTCAAAATTATGTATAGTTTACAAATAAAATTTTCACCAAAAATGGTGTCATAAGGTATCCATGTTGTAGTTTTGTTGCTAAAGCAATGACTAAATATAATTGTTTAAAATTATTATTTGTATATAAAGTTAAGCTTGTTCTTAAACTGTGAACTGTAAAGAATAGTTATAGATTATAATCTGTATCTTGTCATGCTTGTGTCAGCTTAGAACCTATCTAGGCAGGTTGAATATGTGTAGTAAAATCTTAAACTTTCTCCAAATCTCCTTCAAAAGTAAATTCATTAGTTACTTAGACATAAAAATCATAATAAAATAAAAAACTTGAAAACTAACAAGAAAAATTAAAACATGGCACCAATTAGTGAGTTGGTGCTGAGAAACTTAATTTGTAATTATATTTACAATTTGATTACACTATCAAGTAAATTTCCAAAATAATTATACTCTTTTACATACTATTTATTCTATTTCCTTCATCATGCACTGGTAAAATTAAAATTAGGCCACTATCTTTCTAAATCGGTTCAACAGAATTGGAAAATCATATTTCCCTATTTCTATGTCAATGTGTGTTTAATGTAGAAGAGGTTTAAATAAAGGGGATTCCAGTTTCTAACCATTCTGTGCCTAACAGCCTACCCCACAAATTAAAATAACTCAGAAATCTTGTGGCTGTATTTTACCTAAGAGCATCCTTACCTATACTCTCTAAAGGAGAGGGGAAAGAACCAAATAACATTTCAAGGAGTACATAGGCTTTCCTTACATTTTATTTAATAACATTTAATGCCAATGTTGTCCTTATTCAGACATTACTATGATTACTGGTCATGCCATTAAAAACAGAATCAAGTTGTAAAAATTAATTTCATTTGGTTCCTGCTGATGGTAATGTGGAGGTAACTTGATTTTCCCAAATTGGAGAGCTGGTGACCTTAGGCTGCCCATTAGTGAACACAGCTTAGTGGTATAAGACAGTGTTTTTGGCAAGATCAAAGTACTTTAAAGCATGTTCAAAAACAGATGGAGAAGATTGATGTAGCAAGGAGAAGATGGCTTTTCAGATCATGATTAAAGATATATCTAGACAAGTGAAATGAAATGTAATAGATGGCTGTAGAATTATGCTCCAATTGCAAAAGTAAATACTGTATTTAAATAGCAATTTTATGAATCCACTTAGTTTTAATTTAGTCTTAATGCTTCCTTAAATTATACTTACAATATGGTCACAGTGCTTTTATAAAATTGACACTACCAACACCCTCTTAAAAGATAATTTTTAGATAATTTTCTCTGTATAGTTGACTTATTTTTTCCAAGTTTTAGCACTCTTGCATATTTTTGCAAAAGGCTGAGAGAAATGGACAAATATATTATGAATAAGTAAAAATAGAGGCCCTTGTAAATCACAAAGCTTACAAAATGTTAACTAAGAATCACAAGTGATTATAATTTTATATATACAATTCATTCAGTAAATTATTGTTTAGAGTCACTGATTAGTTTTGTGACTTCTCTTTTTATAGTCTAATGAGTAACCTTTTTTCTTTTCTTTCCTTGAATAAAGATAATTTGTAGTCTAATGACTAACCTTTCTTCTTTTCTTTTCTTTAATAAAGATATGTCATTACACAACTAGTTCAAAGAATGCTATCTTAAAATTGCATTTTTTGTCAAAATTCTTTTAGATAAAAACTTCAGTGCTTTAATTTTTCTTTCTTTAAATTCATTTATAAAACAACTTTTAAAATTCCAACAATATAAAAAACTGTGGCACCCAAAATACAACTACCCTGAACATTTCTTACCATACCTCTTACTAAAAAATAAGTCATCATTAATGTCTTCCAGTGCTTGAAGCACCATGAAAACAGCTATACTCTAGGTTTACTGTTTATGTACATCTTTGTCAGAAGTTTAAAAAGTTAAATGAGATAGTATGTTGCATCAAAATGTCAAACTACACAAAAACTTTCATTTTGCACTGAAAATATCTCTATCTCCTTTAGGAATACATCCAGACCAGCTCAGGTAAATCCTTCCTGTAGTCCTGTAATCATATCTGCTCTTCTGGGAAGGCACTGGAACAGGTTATACAAAACTCAGTTCCAAACACAAGTAATTTCACAAAGGTATACTCTCCTTTTTTTCTCTAACAATGGTAAGATTTTGGGAAAAATATATTAAGTGGTTCAAAGAATCAGTAGGTAAAAATTAAAACACCTCATGTTCTTTAACTCCAGGCAATACTGTTAACAGGCGGCAGTGGTTTGATGCAAGCAAGACCATTTAGAAATCACTGATGATTTGATTTGGTTTCATAGTTAAGATCAATATGATATCAACTACCAAAGAGCTAACTTTCCTCTTTTTTATTCTAAGCTAAATTGATCTGCTTTATGATGGAGTCTCAAATGTTCTGAATTACAAACCATATAAAACAGGGGAACAACAGGGAGTAATGAGATATTTCTGTGATTCAAATGCTACTAGCCTACTTAAGGTAGCTTAAATCAAATTTTCTCCTTGTTTGTCATTTTCATGAAGTAGAAAACAAACCTGTTATACACATTTGATGATTTTGTACTTTCCAAAGAAAGAATATATTTTTAGTAGAAAAATATTAAATCTAAGTTGATGTAAAATACCATATAGTTTCACAACACCATAATGATAGTACCTTTAATAACTGAGGAGAGTAGAAGAGGCATGCCACATAACAGGAATTAATTACAATTTTACTTGGTTATAAAATTATTTCATAAAATTAGTAACATGAATTCAGCTCAGTGGAATGCAGCCACTCTGTCTCATCCAAAGGGTCATTAAAAACTCTCTATTATAATTTTCAAACACATACAAAAAAAAGTGAACCCAAACCAACACTGGTTATAACAAGAGAGACTCTGTTGTTATTAAAGATTGCGAAGGGCAACATTTGATATATATCATTGGTGCTTGCTCCTTCACTGAAGTATTTAACAAAACTGGAAATTCAGGTGAACTAGAGCTAAAGACAATTATGGACATCCTCTCTAACACGTTTCAATAAATCAAAGAATAATTTTAAATGTCTTCCTAGTCCCACCCCTGCCTTTTCTCCAAACCCACATTCAGGCTCCAAATGTGATCAATAGAAAAGGTCGTCCATCTGGGGAGGAAAAGTCTCACTTCGAACCAATCACCCCACTGACTTTTGCTAGATTGCATCTTACTTATTATTCAAAGAGTAGTCCAAATAGCATGAGCCATTTGCATTTGGGAAATGAGTCTTGAATAAAAGATTACATTGCAATGGTTTTTACACACTTTCCTCCAAAATGTAAAAAAAATCTCCAAGCTTCATTCTCCTGCTGAATTTATCATGTGTATTTAACATAACTTTAAGCCTCCAAGTACCAACGTTTCAGCTGAAGATGACAAATGGCTGTTTTAGACACTCAACCTAGGAGATAGGATCCTTGAGCCACAAAAACATGTAATGGGCACTTTACAGATTTTTTTGGTGTACATGCTGAAAAATTCATTTGAAGGTAAATTCTAGTTTCTCAAGCTATTTAAGGAGTAAAATTAAGGGTTAATGTTTTTAAAAGTTCCTTGTTTTTTTGCAGGTGATTATATTTCTCACAAAAAATCTGGTAATGTGATTGATTGTCTTATGCAAGGTCAGATCTGCAGGTATAAATTATTGACATGCATATTTGTGAACCTGTTTTGTGAACATCAAAAGTGAAGTCTTTTAAATGTTTGCCCCAAGAAAACTACAGAAATATTCCAAAGACGTGTTATGTTTTTTAAGTCCACATATTTCTGTTTCCCATTAATAGCATTTTAATTGAAATCAAACACCACACATATTACAGTAAATCACTGTAATATGTAAAAACCTAACATGATATACCACAATACAGTACAATACAATACAATACAATAATGGAGAAGATGGCATTTAGATTTAAATTTCCACATTCTAAATCAACCCAATAGGCTACTGTGTGAACAAAGCAGTAAGGTAACACTTCAAAACAGATAAACATTTATCCACCAAGAATGCACAGTAAGCCAAAAATCCATTGTGGAGGTCCACTCAGCATAATAGTTATTAGAAAGTCATATGGAATACTGTAGCAAATTATAAAATTTTACGGTAGTGTTCTACCTAACAATTCAAATAACATAGATGATGGTAGTCAGTTTTCTGTTCGTGGTTTGTTTTAATATATCCATTGATTGCTTAATGCTTTATTTTTAATTTAAATTTGTTGGTTGATATTTTTGTACTGTTTAATATATTAACTGCACCACTCTTATAGATGCATTGGTAAAAGAGGACACCCAAGAATATATATATATATGCCATATAGAGGTTCTCATGGAGGGATTCTGATACTTCATAATTCTGTTGTTCAGAATTACAACTGAAATGGAAAAAAAAAGAGTGATAAATATTGAATGGTTATTGAAGTACGAGTCAGGACATTTGGTTTATGCGTATGTGAACTATGCCAAGATATCCCCCACTCTGAATTTCACATTCTTCATCTGTAAAAATGGGGCCTTTGGCGCTAGTCTCTAAAGAATCATAGACCATGACAATCTGTGGTTCTCACTGAGTGCTAATGTGCAGATTTGCCCTAAGTTAACAGAGATGTATTCAATTGTTTAAGGCATTATCTACACAATGCCAAAAAGTTGTTGATGAACATTCACCCACCCATCCACTTTTTCAACAGGTATATATTGAAAAAACATGTTTGATTCCAAATATTTGAAATACACAAATGTTAAATAAACTTTAAACTTTGGAGCCTTGCGGAAAACATTTTTATCTGACTATGTCAGAGCTGTGCAGAAGAAATAGCCTAAGTGTGAAATCTAAGTACTATACAGTTATTTTCTACAAAATTAAATTTTTTAAACTTTAGAGAAATTTTCTGTGACAATCAGGCAAGTGTTTGAAAATCTCATAGTCTCATGTTTGGTGCTATTCCCAAGTTGCCACTATTCCAAATGATACTCTTGAAAACTATTACAATTCACAACTACTTCAGTTATTCCAGGTACTCAAAGGTATTTTTTCAAAGCACTTCTTATGATTGATGGGACCTATTTATTTAATGTACAACAGCTATAGGCTCTGTCCAGAACAGCTAGTGTTCTGGGCCTATGTCTATCCTCAGCTAAAAAGAAATGCTAGCCAGGTTTGGGGAACTAGCCCATAAAGAGAACAGGATTGTTGCCTCCTTCAATCGAATCAAACATGCTGGTTGTGAGAACTTCAAATTTTCAATGAGTAAAGTAATTCAGAATTGGTACACTCATTTAATAAGTCCCTATAATTAATCAATTGAGATATCTAGGAGTCTTCAGTGGCTTCAAAAGTCACCTGTTCCAAATGAACGATTGCTCAAATTAAGTGTGTGGTATATATAACAGGCTCTGGACCACAGAAGACATCAAAGATGAAGAGGAAAAATCAAACAACAACAAAAATGACACAAAAAAAACCCATGATTTGAAATGAAAATAATGATTAATTACTAAATTATGTCATTCAAAATTCAAAACAACTGAGCAATTCTGATAGACATATATGGGAAGCAATACAAAGTCGCATATGGTAAAAACACTATTTTATATAATGATATAGGAAAAGGGTATTGCTTACTATCTGTAAGATAATCATCGCAGTCAAATGGTGACAAAATTACTTTGCTTAACTTTAATTTTAAAAAGAAGCGAGAAAAATGTTAAAAACTTAAAATTAAAAATTGATCTCTGTCTTTGGCTGACAAATCATACCCCTTTAATAATAGGAAAACATTTCAGAATTTGTAAGCTCGTTGGGAAAATACAGTAGTAGCTGTCATTTTCATATAAAATTACATTTTTGCTCTCCATATTTCAGTTGTGAAATTTTAGGATGCTTAAATCAAATTCTAAGTTATAAGCAATGTTTATTAATGAAAATATTTACCAAAACCTTAGAAAATGCAATTGTGTAAATAAAAGATATAACCTATAAATATTATAGTAATACTTAAAGAAACTTACTGTTCTACTGGTAACTTCTACATCTGAGAAAGAAACATGGTGCTCTTCACTTCATCTATTGATAATGGGGGTATCTATAGGAATAAAAAAGACTTTAGATTAAAAGTTTCTTGAGAGAATTCCATTTATTTTGTTTGCTGCTTGGACGTGGTAATCAACACCATAATCAATTTCACAGAAAAATGTAGACATATTAACCATATCCACTAACAGTTAATTTTGCAAAGCTCAGATTAGAATGTGGTTTGTTCCCACAATTAATTAATGCTTTGTATGCTATACTTGTAATTGAAACAGCAAGTGGAACTTGCAGTCTTTATGCATGGTTACCACTTTAAGAAGGCAAAATGGACATAACATTACAAAATAATTATTGGTTTTTTTCTCTTTACAATTTCAAGACTCCCCTGTGACTCTGTCTATGAAAACCCAAAGCAAATGAAAATCCAAATAACACAAGCACATCTAATGTCAATATGAGAAAGAATTTCTGATGCTATTACAGGGCAATGATAAGGATATCTGTGCCTTGGAAAGAAAAGTGTTTGTTTGCTTTCTTTTTAGTAGATCTGAAGGTAAAGGTGATGATTATATTAAGTGAAAATGTAAATGCAACAATCAAAAATGGTAGTAAAATAAAACAAATTCACCTCTTGACCAATGAGGAAGCATTTAAGAAATATTTAGTATATACATTTAAGGATTGGTATAGCAGCAACAATTGTATATATGGCATATCAAGAGAGTCATCTGTTAACTATTGAAAATGAGAATACTCTGCTGATTCATCTCAGGATAAGTAGCAAACCAAATACATCCATCCAAAATAAACACAAAATTAAAAATTCTAAATGTAACAACTGCTTAAAAATCATATGAGAATATGGACCAAGGTCTCTTACCAATCTATAAAGCATATACTGTGCCTTTCCAACACATGGTAGTTATCTAGGTGAAATAAATGGCCAAACCTGATTGCCTGTAGCTGTTGCAGCAAAGGGAACGGTGGTGGTAGGTGTTGTGGCTGTAGACACAGTGGTGGGTATAGCACCGTGCATCATAGGCACTTTCAGTAGGAAACGATGGAAGCAACACACGGGAGGGTGAAGCATATATGCAACCATGACACGATGGAATGGGGTGTGGAATGTATCACAGCAACAAGCCATGTGACATCATCATGATGTATCCAGGGTGTATCATGCAATCACAGCAGAAAGCAACACACAATAGAAGGGAGAAAATTTAAAAAGAGAAAAGGGAAAGCTCATTATAGTTTATACTAAGGAAAACTGAATTATTCTAAACATTTATTTGGTTTTTGAGTAGAATTACATTTTATTTTCCTTAAAAGGCCAAATTATCCAAAGGGTTTGCAATGGGTGCATATGATAAAATTTGATTTAACAAAAGCTATCTGTATGGATAGCTAGTTAAGCAGACAAGTAACTGGGTTGCACATTCAAAACTGGAGTAGGGAACTGTGAGTTGGTGTTTGGGTTAAGTAACTTACAGACATGAGTGCTGCCACTAGATCTGCAAGTTCAAAGGTACAATTTTATGTATATTTACCTGATCTGCATGCCAAAAAAAAAATGGTAGTTCAATTGATGGTTATATGGTAAGGGAGCAGATAATGAAGATTACCATAGCCTATGTTTCAGGTTTTTTAAGTACACCTCTGGCAAACCCCTTGAAATTTAGGCTTTATCAGACAAATACATGGGGTATTTTATAGTATATACCTTACAAAATTTCATCTTCACTGCAAATATTAGAGCTATGATAGCTCGCAGCTGTGACATCTCTTTCAGGATGTTTTCTAATTGTCTTTTCTAGTTTCCACCTCATTTTTAAAAGTTTTTGAAAGCTTTCCTCATTTATAGTTCATTTTGTAAAGCAAATCAAGGAATTAATGTATGAATAGCAAGCATGCATATATAATAATTTATTCTACATTGATGAAATTCAGATTTTCTGAGTCTACAGGGAAAGTGGATGGTCTGGACAGAGGAAAATCAAAATACATAATGTCTTAGAAACCAAAATTGTACTCGAAATGGTGATTTACAGAAACTCTGTATTTATTCCTTATGCCTATCGCTGGTTAATCCATTACTTATAGACATCCTTTATTGTACAATGTACCAATTCTAAAACACTCTTTTTTTCCCTTTAGAAGTGCAGAAACTACAGGAATCAGCACTTTGCTACACAGAACTCTTAGGTGATAGGACAGGGTAGCAGTCACAAAATGCGAAGATAGAGACATATTTCACAAACTTGCAGAAGTTTGTTCTAATCATATGCACATAGTGATCCTGTTATTATCAATGGAAATGTTTTTAATCCTTACAGGAGTCAGCCAATCCCTCAATAACAGAGGCCTCACCTGGGTTGCCAGGGTTTGCAGTGTTAGTGAGTACTACTACTATATGTTTTTCATTTTGATCTTTTGTTTTATCTCGATAAGCCTTTTAGTTCTTTTGGGGCTCTGCATCTACTCTGGTTAACCAATGAGATAGAGGTCATGCTATTGCAATCACTCAAAAAAAATTTAAAGGAACTGTATTGATATTAGATGGTGGAGGGAGGTGGAATAATTCACCCCTGTATCAAGTAAAACTGTTTTCTCTTGGTCTGTTTCTGGTGCCCATGGGAACTTTAGGAGCTGTGAAATCCTCAGGAATTTTTGAGACGGAAACAAGTCACTTTCTTCTTTTACTTTTGTATTAATAATGTACAAAATGGTTTTGAGATAGCTACCATAGGTGGATAATTAAAGGATCTGTATGCAACTGGTTAAAAATCACATACCGACAAAGAGTCATTTTAAAATGATTCTGCTGTGCCTGGTTTATATGCAGATGGCACTTCATCCTAGAACATTATAGAATTCATCACAGAATAATATAGGATGTTCTAGCTTTGCTTAACATATCCTTTCTAAACATTTGAGTATTTTTTTTTACATTTAGGTAATATTTTTTTTAAAATTCATTTTTATTGTTAGACTTATTGGGGTGACATCTGTTAGCAAGGATTACATAGGTTTCAGGCATACAGTGCTACAGTGTATTGTCAACTTGATGTATAATAAGTTCACCACCTAATGTGACTTGTCTTTCCATCACCTTATTTTTAGCTTCCCCCCTCCTCTCCCAGCCTCTAACATTTGAGTATTGAATAATTTAGATCTTATGGTTAACTTCTTTGGGATAAGTGGGGTTTTTTGTACTTTACAAATTGTACATTGAAATATTTTATAATTTTTTAGTAATAGATGTAAAGCTAAGAACAAAACTTCCCTTTTTGCCTAGATAAGGAAATGTTTCAAAATATTTCAGCTGTAATTTTTAAGGTAATATAGAGAAATGGTAGGGTATTTGGCCACAGTAGCAATCAAGTAGGACTTGAGAGGGCAGCATTATTTTGATTCCACAAAGACATTAAACAGTACCATATCAAACCTTAAATACTCAGAAAAATGTCCAACCACATCATTCAGTCACTCATCTCCATCATAGTCACAACAGAAAAACATGTTTTTCAGATTAGAAAAAGTTGAGAATTTCTGTACAAAACCTACCAATACTTGAAGCAGGTACCATGCACCGTATTTGCCCTGTACACCATGCAGAAAAGCGTGAAAAGTAAAGAAAAGATATATTTCATTATTAAAGCTTTACTGATAGAAATAATTTTTAACTAGAAAGATATTCTTTGCAATACTAATTAATCAGCACATGCAAATCCAGTAATCTTCTATGCCTATAATTATAGCTTACTTTTAAGATAATAAACCCAGATAATCAAAGTAATTCTTAGAGTCTTACGTATAAAAATGAGTATTTTTTTAAAGGAATTACCTCAATTAAATTACATCTTTTATTTGGACAAATGCATTATAAATAACTTTGATCATAAAAGGGAACATGTTAACTTATTATACATAATATTTTCAAAATACGCATAAAGATCTGGCAACTGGTGACAATAGTTCTTTAATCTGCTATCACTGCCTCATTCACCTTGCAAATGAAGACTTCACTATGAACATATGGCAAATAGGTTTTTCATCAAGAGCAGGCTCTCAGCTTGAGAAGTTTTTATTTTCCTATTAATTAAGGGGGAAAAGATTCTTCTGATATTTTTGCTTATAAATCTAGATTTCAAATTAGCCAAATACAGCAAAAAGTTTAAATATTATAAAAACTGTGTTTTTTTTAGATGATATTATGGGAAAGTACCATGGTTAATAACTAGACAAAAGAGTTTTATGGTTTCTTTCAAAATTTATTAACTGATCAATTTATCAATTAACCACCAGTATTTTTCAAGTCCAGTTATATGACACTGTGCTTTTAAATAGGTTTATATAATTGACAAGACTTTTTAAATTGATTTTTAAAGCACATCACTTTCATTTAATAATCGTTTCCAAACTTGGCATTTGTAATTCTGGCAAAAAAATATCTACTGTACTCTGGGTGGTTCGTATTTTCAGTTTATTCCTAAGAGACTATATGTTTGTTTTTAAAGTACTTAACCAATAGAAGAAAAATATTTTCTTTCATATATGATATTTATTTGAATGAAATTCTGGCTTAAACATTTTTATTTGATTTGGTACAAAATTGTTATGCTATTAAATACAAGGACTGTCCGGAAAAAATCCAGTGATAAATGCCTCTATTTTTCACATTACATGTCTGGATACTTTCTAGACAGTACTTGTGTAGTCGGATGTGGGGGGTAACAAAATATACTGCAAAGTGTCAGGAAAATATGTCAAGAAAACTGCTATATTTTTTATATTAACTGGTTTAAGAATTAGAGGCTAAAACTACCTGATACACACACACACACACACACACACACACACACGTAAATACTGTATTATACTATAGTATAAATTTATAAATTTAAGGGTAGTATTATCAAAGGTATATAGACTACATATTTGTGCAATGCTGAAGTTGCCCAATGTTTTAAATTTGAGAGCAGACCAATTTCTTTGAAAGTGATACCTAAGAGTCAAGGAATTAGTTTGAGACTGAATCAAGTGAATTAATGATAAGTAGCAAAAAATTAAGAAATGCTAAAAAGAAAAATATTGACAGTTTCTCCAAGTTTGATTTCAAACTATTAATTTTAAAGAATCATAGGAAAAAAAGTTTGTTATATACACTAGCAGATCAAACGTTAATTGCCTTGTTTTAGTCCCAGTCAAAACACCTGTTGACACTCCTCACACAAAAGCTCTTTGGGAGCTGGTATACAACATCACTACAGTGGCAGCGCCTAGAGTCCTGTTCTCACCTGTAGGGATAAATGCCGGCTGCTGCGGGAGCTGCAGGTTAGCCAGAGCTTGTTGGCAATGGAAAACACTGGGATTAAAGACCGGGGTGGCCCCATTTGTCTTTTCAAATGCCGATCTCTTTGGTATCAGTTGATATGCACCAGACTGTAGGGCCTGGGAGGGAGGGATAGATTAATAAATAGTACCCCCCCCAAAAAAAATAAAGAAAGAATGTAGTCAAAGCAAGCAACAGGTATGGTCCAGGAATCCTCTGCAAAGACATCCATCAAGCAAGGTAACCAACTGCAGAAATGAACAGTTCACTAAAATCAGAACTCAGTCCAAAATAGAAAATAAACATACAAAAAAAAAAAGCTTTTTAACTTCACTCATCTAGGAAAATAAAAAGTAACCTCATCATTTGAGGAGGATGTGACAGGAAGCTGTTAACAGCCAATAAGCATTTATTTATTTATTTAGTTTTACCATTATGAAGGGAATAGATTTATTCAATATATCAAATAATACATTTCCTCAAGTAGAACAAAAGTACAAATAAAAAGAATGTGTGTGATGAACTTGCAATGTCTTTTATGGCTCTTGTTTTTGCACATGAACAATGGTAAAAATAATTCAAGTTCTTTCATTATATCTGGGCTTACCAGTGAGTAATATTATACTATCTTTTCCATTTTGTCTGTGGACTCCAGTGTGTCCTTTGTGTTACTTTATCATATTTTATAGGCGAGAAGTTTGTATTTTTCCTAGAAAAAAACTGATAAAATCTGCATTGTATAATACCCAAGCAATGATGATGAAATTTTATTCTTTGTTGATTTTTTTATTATAGTGTTCTGAAATGTATTATTGATAGAAATCCCCACAGAAAGGCTGCCTAGAAATCACATTGTTCTTTGTTGTATAGGAATCTGTTACATACTGAAATCTTATGGTTGTTGAATGCCTTTAATTATTAAGAATATACCTATGTAAAATATACTTTAACATATTAGTATTACATTTACATTTAGAACAGAGGGAAAAATAATATACTTTAGTACTTAAAAAATCTCCAAACTCCCTGAATTCACTAAATTATGATATATTGAGGTACTACTGAAAAGTTAACAAAAATATGTGCACCAGTCTTCATTGACAAGATAGTTATTTTAATAGATTGAAAAGGTTATATTTCTTTTTGATATGTATAACATTCCACCATTAAAATTGTACTCTCAAATGCATAATTAGTCTTTTCATTTATAATCACCAGATTATATAGAAATCTGTACAATCACTGTGTTATGACATTTATTTATATATTCAATATATAAGAAAACTTACATTCTTTATGAAGATAGACATGATGCACCAACAAATTACTTGAACTTAAGAAAACTAACTTAATTTTTAAATAAAAAATTCCAATTTAATTTTCTGATAGGCAATATCTCACTAAACTATTATAATGATTAGATTAATTTCTGATTAATGAATTATTTTAATTCAATTCTTTATATTATCAGATAATTATACTCACAAGTTAAAAAATATCTTGCCTAATTTATGTATAAATGTACTACTCTTACACACATAAATACATTTGAATTCTTAATGAATTTTTTCTAACTATAATTTAAAGAAATGAATAGGTTAAAAACATTCAATTTGTGTCTAATGGGTAAATTATACATTTTTTTATTTTCTATTCTGATAACATTAAATGTTACTTATCGGGGGAGTTCCCTGATCGTGTAGTGGCTTAAGGCTTCGGCACTGGCGCTGTCAGCGCTGCGGCCTGGGTTCAATTCCCAACCAGGGAGCTACCCACATACCAAAAAGCAAAAAAAAAAAAAAAAAAAAAAAAAAAAAATGTTACTTATCGGTTGTTTTTTGTTGTTGTTGTTGTTTTGCTTTTTGGTATGTGGGTAGCTCCCTGACTGGGAATCAAACCCAGGCTGCAACACTGACAGCGCCAGCGCCGAAGCCTTAAGCCACTACACCATCAGGGAACTCCCCGTTTTTTTATTTAAACCATTTCCTGTTTTAAAAAAAAGTGCATCTACCTGCCACGTTCATTTCATGTTACATAAACACACTCTTTGAGGCTGAAGCAAATATGACTGGTTCTAAATGTGAAAATAAAATACGAAGGCTGTCGAGAAAGCATCCAGCCATGTAACAAGAAAAATTAGAGGCATTTATGGTTGGATTTATTCTGGACTTTTTCTGGACAGCCCTGTTCTTGGAGTTATTTCTAAACAAAATTTGTCCCTAATCCTGAAGTAACAGAAATGTATGACTATCAATATTGAATAATTTTTTCGCATGTAGGAATGCTACAGTTTTTAGGATTTGGCATTTTCAGAGATTGAGAACTACTATATTTTGTAAATGGAAATACCACTACTAAAAACAGGATGCTACAAATAGAATGATGTCATTTGTTTCCGAAGACTATCGATATACTAGAGCAATGCAAAAATAATAATAAAAGTGAAATATTTCATAGCAAACTTTAGAGGTAAGGCTAGAACTTTAATCTACAAGTTATCTTGGGGTATACTCTGCAGTCGCAAATGCCGCCGGCAAGTATTCTCAGGGCAAATGAGAAATGCGTTAAGAGTATTCTGGAAAAAAATCTTATTTAAATTTAAGTATTTCACTTCTGAAGGACATTAGGTTATACAACTAGAAGATCTAGATTATGTCCTCAATATAAATCTATAAATATCTTAAATTAAATAATTTCAAAAAGTTTTCTGCTGACTAAGATGAAACTGCAAGTACTTAATGTTAGGATATTACACCAAAATGTATAATTGACTTTCCCATCAGTAAGAAACTAAGCAAATAAGCATTTAGAATTAACATTTGAGGGATGCTTATTTATTAATCTATTCAAACGAGAGTAGCAGAGGCAATAGCTGTAACAGAAAGAGATTTGTTCTAGTTAAAATTTTGATACAGATCTAAGAGATAAAAAGCATATAGATGATAAAACAAATATCAGTAGTTGGAGTCTGATACTGTAGCTCTATAAAACAAAATTCAATTTATATAAGGACTTCAGGTCCAATCTTATAACTCTATATCTACCAACTAACATGTAAGAAAAAAGCAAATGAATTCTTTGTACCCCATAAGCCACCTCAAATATAGTTAGCAAAATGTATGCAATTCTCAATTATAGAGGCTTGCTGTGCACTTTGGTATGTGCCATTTGCTTTGTTAAGTCCGTGTAAAGTTTAATTCTAAAGCATATTAGCTTTTGAAAATACTCCTTTCATGTCTATAATTCTTTCAAAACCCCGCTGTGCTTATAATACTCTGTCAAACTTGTCCCTGGGTCAGATTCATTGGAGAAGTCTGGTTTTACAGCTTTTTCTCAGCAAATTGCACATTACTTTAAAAACATGTCCTAGCAAGAACAATTAGGTATGCTCCAAATTCTTAAGGAGAAAGAAACAGTTGTGCTGAATAACTATCCTTCCATATACTAAAAAGGGATATGTCATGACTTCCTTACTCCTGTGCATAAAGAAAGCCTAAAGGTATCTCTATTTTATTTGGGCATCTAAATGTCAAAACCTCAAATCCTTTTCTTTTAAATATATACAAGCTGCTTTCAGTGAAGTCAACCTGAGCTATGCACATGAACATGAACAGTGTAGAAACGTCTTTTACAAAGCATTTCCACTCTGAATCCTAAAAAAAAAAAGTTCAATCCTCTTCATGGAAAGTCTCCTTTGTTTAATCTTACTTCGGGCAAATTCCTATGGGCCAATTTGAATTCACCACTAAGACTCTGCTGTGATCAGTTACTCAGAAAGGAATTTTATATTGACATTCACAAGTACCAATTGAAAGCCTACTATATAATATTTAAATTTCTATGTGAGAATTTGGGGCTGATTTATATTTATTCTACCAAACACACTCAGATAGATCATCAGAAATGGGTCCATACAGATTAAGGCCCCATGCCTGAGTATGGGACAGGTACATAATGGCACAAGCAAGCTATACTATATATACTTTTTAAATGAAGATCTTTATTTTTAGGGAGCCAACTATATTCCTCTCCTTCATAGTAGGTCCACACTATTTCTGAATTCTGTGCCACCAACAAAAATAATCCAAACGTTGGAGCCTTAAATTCGGCATTGTACAATCTGGATAGCTTCGTGTTTTCATAGCTTAAAATTCCCTCATTCAAAAGGATTTCAGATAAAGACATGTGGTGACATCTTTTTAAAAACATTCATTAACAGATTATGTTGTCCAAATCAAGGGAGAAAATAAGTTTGTTCCACTTTGGTGCTCAGATCTTTTATGAAGAAATCAGTTCAGTTTTGAGAGAACAGGGTAATTGTGAAAGTGGAACAAGTCCAAAATTAGTGCTGTGTCTTTCAAGCCATAATGTAAAAGAAAAGTTTGGAGAAATTTGGAGTACCTGGTTTAGAGAAAATGCATCGGACTCACACTCATATGGAATAAGGATTGATTTATTTTGTTTTATAAAGTAAGTATAAGTTCTAGTTACAGAAAGGTAGATTTCAACTCATTACAAGAAAAATGTTTAAAAATAGGAATGTTTGAAAATAAATATTCTCTCTTATGAAAAGGCAAGGTCTCTGATTTTTTTCCATAGCCAGGAAATAAGAAGTTTCTTTATGGTTTCTGTCCCTTATTGGACTGTTACACAAGAAAACGCCCTGGCCTAAAAATAGAGAAATAGCAAGTAGCTTATCAAAATAATTGACAGCTGTGACAAACTTAAGTAATTATAATTGCTATTTTTCAACCTATCACACTATAGTGTGGAATACAAATATTTTTCTTACCTCTTACCTTTCAGTATAAAGTAGAACTAACTTTTCCCCAAAACTGACTTGCTAGGAGAACTCTTCTTGCCAGCCATGTACAAATGTGTCCCCAGCTTCTCCTGGCTGTTGCCTTGAAACCACTCCTCCAGAAAGTAAAAAGAACCTTAACCTTTGGGAAATTATAGCCTACTTGCTATCCCAACTTCAAACTCTTCTGTTTTTGAAAGGCATTAAAGATGTTAGTAGAAAAGTGCCCATGAAGGTGGCTCACAGGCAGAGAGGCAATTGGCTGCCTATTTGTGATACTAAAATTAGGCTATAAAAACTATTCAAAAATAATATACTGTTTAAATTATTTGACTTTCACTTTCTCTAAAAATGGGAGAAAAAGCACAGTAGATTAAAATCATCAGTAAAGCTTGTCAATAATTACCTTTAGAAAATTTTAGTGAATGAAATTCACTAAAGAGAACCTATCCAGCTTATAACCTTGGCTTTTCATATTAAGGTTCATTCATGACAATCCAAGATTACAGAACAAGGTACTAGACATGTTGAGAAATATACCAATCATTTATTCCAAAATACAGTACATAAGTGCTAGCTTGTTCTTACCATCGCGGCAGCAGCTGAATGGTTCATCTGCTGCTGAGATACCCTGAGCTTGGCTTGCAAGTGTGGAGGAGGATGAAAGTACTTGCATTTCTCCCGGGAGCATCGGCTTTTGATGTAATCCATGCAGATTGTAACAGTATTATCACTTGCCTCAATTGTAGAAGCATCAGAAGGGTGAGCATAACGGCAATCATTCTCACCACGGGTACAATTTCCACGCTGAAATTCTCTGCAAACCTTAAAGAAAAAATATCACATTGATGCCTGAAAGGTGATTGATTAAATTTTATTTACTTTGCCAGTGAATGTAAGAGCAATAGTTCACATTATTTTGTCATTTCTTTAAGAAAAATCTAAAAAGCTGAAGAATAATGTGAAGCCTTATTCACTATAAGATGTGAATAAATCAAAAACAAAATGTCTATCCCTAGAAAAAAAATTCCATTCTCCCCAAAGGAAAGTTGTCTGTTTTCCTTACATTGAAATAAAAGTGCTTAAAGGTGTTATTGGAAACTAATTTTGAATATCCCACTTACTAAACAGCCTAAAGTATAATTGACTAAGTTTGCAAGAGGGAGTTACAATATTTTGTTAAGGTTCAAGATGAGTCTTTATCACACAACAATGTGCTTTTCCACAAGCAGATTTGTGGACCATAATTGAATTACATTACATGTACAATTAGATTCCATTATCACATACTGCCAGGCATTTAAGGAGCTGCCTATGGAGCTGATTTTGTGAGAAACTGAGTAGTTATTTATTTCAATTTATGAAAAATGACAATTAAAAGATGTTTGAAGGAATTTCTTAAGCCAGAAAGCTGTTCAAAATTTCTTTCAGATTATCCTTTCTTAAGCATCAAGAAAGGAAAATCTAGCACATCATTCTTAAAATGGAGAAAAAAAGTTTATACACCATGAGCCTCATTTACATTCTCTATTCATAGATAGATTAGTCTACTTTTATTCAGTTTGATTACTCTAGAAAGTATATATAGTAATTTGTGTCTATGAAGCTGGAGCCTGGGTAAAAGGAACATTCCAACCAGACCTCCTGTACCACAGCAAAGGAGATGAAGAGGGTGGCTGGGTACATTAAGAAATTGTTTGATACACTTCATAATTGGTCAATGTACTTCACAACAGGGTATACTTGCAGTAGTAAAAAGTTTAACATTTTTCTGAGGTTATACTCCATAAATTAAAAACCCAGGTGTAATTATTTATTCAAAACATTGAGCTCTGAGAATGTTGTTTTATGCATAAGGTTAATGTCTATCTTATGGGTATTTATATATTTCTACACAAATACCTCCAGCTTATCTGAACGCATCAGTTTTGAACCAGCAGCTCCTGTCAATGCGAGAGGTGGGTTTCCAGAAATCAGAACATGTGCATTTGGTAAAAGTTCGGCAGGAACCAGGCCCATCCTAGGATGAGGTAAGTAAGGACTGAAAGCCATGGCAGCATTAGTTGCAAGTGATGGAGTCATAGGAAAGGAAGTCTGTATGTTTAAAAGAGAAAAAAAAATGGTCTTAGAAGTAAACAGATTATTCCTATTATTACACAAGGAGGCAATCTTTCAGAAAGCCTACACTGTATAAAAATCTGCCATTGTTTTTTCTGATTTATTTTTAGTCTCATACTAATTCCTATATAGGAGTTGCTTTTAAATTAACAAATCTCTTTGAGTAAGAAATTTATTAGTAAACCAACAAAACAAGCTATGTAATTTATAACAGTCATGAATTAGCCAATTTATATCTCATTGATGGAGTTTGTTTTCAAGTGTGTTTTCTCTAGTACTTTCATTTTTACCTAAAAATCATGTCACCAATGATAGCATACATACATGTAATCTCCCTTGTCTCTCCATAGGCATGGCCTTTGCAGGCAGATTTCAGGTTCTCCTGAAAGCTCCCTTTGTTCCACCCTCCTCCTTCCTATTCCCCACCTGTACTTGGCTATAAGGCTTGCTGTCCTACCACAGTTCCCATTTGCTCTACCTAACCCTTGCTTCTCTTCTTGGTCTACTATCAATTATAGAAGATAGTAATGAGTGAAAAGAAATGGGTAGATTAAAAAAGTGTGCATTTTAAAAACTTTGTACCATCTACCTAAAATGAAATCAGTATGGTCATTAAAAAAACAGAGGTCCTATTTCACAAACTAATTTGACTTGCCTAGCTTTGGCTTCATGTAGGGGGCCAGATGATATCCACAGTTCAACAGGAGGCCCTAAAAATGCTACAATAATCCTCATTCAGTAGGAAAATAATAGGATTATAAGGTACATAAACTGGAGTATAACTTGTAAAGAAAATCTTTAGAAATGCAAAGAGCTTTTAGTGGTTTTCCTATTTTTAAAAAGTCCTGACCTCAAAGGGCTTGATATATGCTTTGCCTTTATTATCTGTAAACCCATAATTTATTACCTTATTGTGTTGTTTTCCAGTTTGTTCCACATGTGGGAGTCTTAATTCTCAATGTAGTTACAATTTATTTGATAGTTTTCTTGTCTCCTCTGTAGAATCCAACATTTAGTGAATGACTGATTGACTGATATAATTAATGCTGATATTTAAAAACAAATTTAAGCATTTTAATAAGCTAATAACAAATTATGGTTAAATGTAGTACATTATTAATAGAGACTCTATAAGGTAGGTAGTGCATTGTTGGACAACTGGTAGTGCTTCACTGCGTATTACTAATAGCATGTGTTCTTCTTGCTTTCTATTTATTTCACTCACCAAAAAAATAAAATAATAAATGTGTTATACTGACAAGCTGTACCCACACCTTCTGATAAATCACATCAATAGATACAGCTCTAAATACAAGTAGAATAAGAGGCTATGGAGTATGAAGTGAGGAGCAATATACAGAGGGTGCCTACACACACACACACACACACACACACACACATTTTAAGAAAGGAAAAAAACTGCATTTAAATGGTAATACTCAATATATACCATTAAAAAAAAAGAAAACAAGTCACATTTGACTTCTGAAATTACAAGTATTGCTCAAAGTGGTTACCAGACACTTCTGATTATGGCAAAAATACTGCTTGAGCAATGTTGACTAGAGTGTCCACTTGTATTTCTGTGCATGCCGTTTCAATTTCTTCCTGAAGTACCACCAATGTAGCCAGTTTTCTACAGTACACCACATCCTTTAAGGTACCCCATAGGTAGAAGTCAAGGGGTTAAGTCAGGAGAACATGAGGGAAACTTAAACAATGCTCTTGAATTTCACATACCACTTCAAAATGGTCTTGCACTCCTTGAAAGTCAATCATGCTTCTGTCACTTTCTTTGACTGTCCTGCCTGTCACATGATGATGCTAGCATTCATTTGATTAACATCATCTTTTGAGCAAATGTCATACTACACATTGCTACCATAGTTCAATTTAACTTCAAAAAGTAATACATAGATAACATCTCTTAAAATGTGTATACATTTTTTGGCACCCCCGTATATTCACTATATCACCTCCTCGTCTGACTTGTAATTTTCACAAGCACAGCATTTTCTATGAAGTTCCTGTTATAAATCAAGTTCAACTTGGAAGGAAAGGTTTACAAATTAGCACTCTACATTAGATGAGTTTATCAAATAGATGATGCACTGTAGAACTGTACACCTGGAACCCATGTGATTCTTGTTAACCAATGTCACCCCAATAAGTCTAACAATAAAAAAAAAAAAGAATTTGACATCAGAACTATGAGAAAGAGATGTTGTTTAAGCCACGCGCCAAAAAAATAAAAGTACTCAGGGTTCCCTGGTCATGTAGTGACTAGGCTTCAGTGCTCTCAATGCTGCGGCCTGGGTTCGATTCCCAGCCAGGGAACCACCAAAAAATGAATAAATAAAGTACCTAAAAGCTTGGCACATAATAGGAGCTCAATAAATGATAGCTGTTTTCACTTAAAATTTAAAAAAAAGATTCTTAGGGAGAATCCAAGATGGTGACAAGAGAGGGGATCCCTGAAACCTCTCCTGGAAAATCCAATTGAACAACTGGGATCCAATGCAGGAAACCATGAATGGCACAGTGTCAGCTAAGAGATCCATGCATTGCAAGAAAATACCTAAAATTCAGAGAAAGGGGGCAAACAGGAGAGGAGGAAGGGAGCAAAGCAGAGACTCAGTTGTGAAATATGACCCATGACCTGAACGAGATCTGAAAGAGGAAACTAGGAGGGAGCCAAGGGACACTGGTTGAGGAGCAAAAGGTTCACAGGCAGGTTGGGGGCCAAGTAGTGACAAGAGCAGAGGCAAGAACAGCTGAAACACTGTGAGATCATGGGCAAGTTGAGCCTAGTGGCATTGCATAAGGGCACCAGGCAGGACACGATGCCCTGGATGGGTTAGAGGCTGAACTGCCTTGGGCGAGAAGAGGGCCCCCAGATGCAGTGTGGCACTATGACCACAGGTTGGTCTGGGTGAGTTTGAAACTGAAAGCCTGCTGCCATGGAAATGCTGAATAGAATAAACATAGTCCTGGGTGAAAGGCAGGCTCAGGAGAAGGGAGAAAAGTGAGCTGGTGACACTCACTTGGCCCCTAATCAATGTGATCACAGCCTGCTCCTGGCTTGTCCTATGTAGGTATGGGCTTCCATGATGAACAGACTAGTGTTGCAGTGGAGTCACCAACACAGGGAGCTACTGTAGGAAACAGCAGCTGCTGACCACACCACTCTCAAACCCAGGAAGAAACCAGAAACACTGACCCTGGCTGCTTCCCCAACTCTCTCCCAAAGCCCACTGACCAATGCCACCTAGTGACTGCTCTATAACCAGGTGAAAACCAGCCGTGGTGCTCAGGAAAATTCCAAAACAAAGGCACAGCAGCTTTTTTTCTGCACTGATCTCAGAGGCACATCATTGCCCACTACATTTTTGAAAAAATGAAGCACATTGAGACCAAGGATCAAAAGGAGGGAAACCCACCTTGCAAGATAGCTCCCAGAGATAGGTGTTCAAATAATCAAGAGAAAAATATTGGAAATGTCACAGTGATACAAACTGTGAAGGAAGGAAAGAAGAAAAAGAAAGAAAGAAAGAGAGAGGGAAAGAGAAAGAAAGAAAAAAAGAAAAAAGAAAGAAAGAAAGAAAAGAGGGAGGGAGGGAGGGAGGGAGGGAGGAAGGAAGGAAGGAAAGAAGAAAGAACCTCTTTATATCTGCCACGAAAAAAGCCCTCATGGGAGTTCCCTGGCATTGCAGTGGCTAGGTTTTGGCACTCTCAGTACTGTGGCCTGGGTTTCATTATCAGCCAGGAACTACCCAAAAAATAAAAATAAAAATAAAAAGCCCTCATACCCAGAAAAAGAAACACATCATACACAATGCATACCCTAGCATTCAAAACCACTCAGAAAGAAAATGAAAAATCTCCAGAAAAGGAACTTACAGATCTGGAAACATATTATCTAAATGACAAAGAATACAAGGCTGCAGATCTTAAAACACTCAAAGAGGTGACAGAATATTGGCAGAGTACACAGACCCAGATAAATAATTTCATAAAGGACATCTGTGAACAAAAAATATTCTAACAAATAAATTGAAAATATGAAAAAGAATCAAATAGAAATTCAAGAGATTATGCAATAAAATAACTGAGAAATGAACTAACTACCATAGGAGGGAATGAGAAACAGGGCCAACCAGATAGAGGAAAGAATTAGTGATAGCAAAGATTGGAACACAGAAACAACATAGAAAGAGGAAGATAGGAAATTCAGAGTCAATAGAACTGACAGAATTGCACAAGAACTATCTGACTTCATTATAGAGAACAACATTAGACTAATAGGAATAGCAGAAGATGAATAACATAACTCTACAGAGAGCTTACTCAAACAAGCAGTAGATGAGAACTTTCCAAACCCATGGAAAGATCTGGAACCCCAAATTCAAGAAGGAAATAGGTCCCCTAGCTACCTAGACTCCAGCTTATCTTCTCCAAAGCACATTATACTGAAGATATCAAAAATTAAAGACAAAGAGAGAATTTTCAAGGCAGCTAGGGAAAATAATATATATATATATATAATCTTTAAAGGAAAGCCCATTTGTCTATCATCAGACTCCTCAGCAGAAACTCTACAAACTTGGGGTTCCTTGGTAATGTGGTGCTTAGGCTTGAGCACTCTCAATGCCGTGGTCTGTGTTGATTCCCAGCCAGGGAACTACCCCCACCCCCCAAAAAAAAGAGAGAAAAAAAAGAAACTACAAGCTTGAAGGAAGTGGAATCAAATATTCAAAATATTAATAGAGAGAAACTTCCAGTCAAGAATAATTTATCCAGCAATATTATCCTTTCGATATGAAGGAGGAATAAAGACCTTTTCAGACCTACAGAAGCTAAGGAAATTCTCCAGCATGAGGCTGGCATTTCATGAAATATTGAATGAGGCTATTCGATCTGAAACAAAAAATCAAAATAAGACATTTTCCCCCATTGTAAGTTCTTACTTCTTTTATCATAGATTAATTAGCCATAGAGACATAGATTTATTTCTGGGCCCTCTATTCTATTCTATTGATCTATGTGTCTATTTTTATGCCAGTACCATGCTGTTTTGATAACTGTGACCTTGTAGTATAATTTGATGTCTGGTAGAATGAATCTAAAGGATAAAATAAACAAACAATCAAAATAGAAATTATTTTTTGAAACTGACAATAGTTTAGTAGTTGCCAGAGGGGGCAAAAAAAAGAAAGGGTGTGGGGAAGGAGGGAGAGGAACTCAAATATATGGTGATGGAAAAAGAAATGACTCTTGGTGGTGAGAACACAATTCAACATGTGGACCGTAAAGAGCTGTACACCTGAAACCTATGAAATTTTACTAACCAATGTTACAACAACAAATTTAATAAAAATTTTAAAAATAAGAATACATAAATAAGAGTTGGGAGCAAAAAAGAAAGGAAGGAAGGAAGAAAGAAAGGAAGGAAGGAAGGGCCTTAGAAAATCCTCATATATCAATTATCATTCTATTTTTTTTTTGGCAATTGTTAAAATATTTTTATAGCAAAAATAAAATTAAATAATCATTCTTTTCAGACTTTCAGATATAGAGAGAAACAAATAGATAATAAAACAGAAGGAGAGGGAAGGGGAAAGAGAAGGAGAGAAAAAGAGGGAGAGAAAGAATTCTTTTTTCTTTCTTTCCTCACTATCCAAGGACCCAGTCCATCAGGGCATGTTGCATCTAGGTGTCAGGTTTCCAGATCTCAGTCTACTTCAATCATCACTCTAAATGTTAATGAACTTAACTCACAAATAAAAAGGCACAGAGTAGCAGCCTGGATCAAATAACAAAAGTCATCCATATGCTGTCTCCACAAGACAGACCTCAGATATAAGGACATGCACAAACGCAGAGTAAAAGGGTGGAAAACAATACTGCAAGCAAATAGCATCCAGAGAAAAGCAAGAGTTGCCATACTGATATCTGATACAACAGACTTTAGGATTACAAAGGTAACAAGAGACATAAATGGACATTTCATAGTGATAAAAGGGAAAATACAGTAAGAAGACATGACACACTTTAATATAAACCCCCCCAATCAGAAAACACCAAAATTTACAAAGCAACTACTAACAGATCTGAAAGGAGAAACTGACAAAAACACAATTATAGTAGGAAACCAAAACACCCCTTTAACAGCCATGGATAGATCATCGAAGCAGAAAATAAATAAGGAAATATCAGCTTTAAGTGATACATTACATCAAATTGAACATAATTGACATTTACAGGACACTTTGTCTGCCACCAAAAGACTATACATTCCTTTCTAGTGCACATGGAACATTGTCAATGATAGACCATATGCTGGGACACAAAACTAGCCACAGAAAATTCAAGAAGATTTAAAACATATCAAGTGTATTCTCAGAATCCAAAGCGTTGAAATTGAAGATCAACTGCAAAAAGAAAGCAGAAAAAATCACATGGAGATTAAAAACATCTTATTTAAAAATGACTGGATCAAAGAAGAAATAAAAGAAGACATTGACAAATACATAGAAACTAATGACAAGGAAAATACAACATTTCCAAATTATTGGGACACAGCAAAAGTAGTAATAAGAGAGAAATTGATATCATTACAGGCCTATCTCAAGAAACAAGAAAAATCACAAGTAAGCATACTAACATCCCATCTTAAAGAACTAGAAAGAAAAAAGAACAGAAAAATATCCAAAGTCAGCAGAAGGAAAGAAATAATAAAAATTAGAGCAGAGCTAAACAAAATTGATAGCAGCAAGACAATAGAAAAAATTAATGCAAGAATGAGCTAATTTGTTGGAAAAAAATCCATAACATTGAGAAACCTGTAGCTAGGCTAACCAAAAGTGAAAATGAAAAGACACAAATAATCAAAATTAGAAATGAAAGGAAAGAAATTATGGCTGATACCACAGAAATACAAAGGATTATATGAAAATATTATGAAGGGCTTTAGGCCACTAAATTTAACAACCTAGAGAAAATGGACAAGTTCCTAGAAACCTATAGCCTACCTATAGACTGAAACAAGAAGAACTGGATAATCTAAATAGACCAATTTCTTAAGAAATTGAAACAATCATCTGAAACCTCCCCAAACACAAAAGGCTCACACCAGACCTTCTCACCAAGTTTTACCAAGCATTCAAAGAAGAATTAACACCTATCCTCCTTAGAGTCTTCCAAAAAATTGAAGATGAGGAAATACTTCCCAACTTATTCTATGAGGCCAACATTATCCTAATACCAAAGCCTAGTAAAGACAAAAAAAAGAAGAAGAAGAAAAAGACAACTATAAAGACCAATTATCTTTGATGAAAACAGATGCAAAAATCCTAAACTAAATATTAGCAAGCAGAATACAACAATGCATCAAAAAGATTATTCCTCATGATCAAGTGGGATTCATCTCACGAACACAAGGATGGTTCAACATACACAAATTAATCAAAGTGGTACACCACATAAACAAACTAAAAGATAAAAACCGTATTATACCAATTGATGCAGAAAAAGCATTTGATAGGATATAACATCCATTGATGATTAAAACACTGAATAAAATGGATATAGAAGGAAAGTAGCTCAACATATTCAAGTCCATATATGACAAACACTCAGCTAATATCATACTGAATGGGAAGAAGCTGAAGCCTATTCCCCTAAAATCAGGAACAAGACAGCAATGACTCCTGTCAATACTGTTACTCAGTATAGTACTGGAAGTTCTAGCCAAAGCAATCAAGCAAAAGAAAGGCATAACAGGTTTGCAAATTGGAAGAGATGTCAAACTGTCACTATTTGCAGATGACATGATCTTCTATATTGAAAATTCCAAAGAATCCACCAGAAAACTATTAAAATCAATAAATGAATACAGTAAAGTCCCAGGATACAAAATCAATGTACAAAAATCGATTGCATTTCTATATACAAACAATGATTCTTCAAAAAAAGAAATGAGAGAATCAATACCTTTTGCAATCACAACAAAAAGAATAAAATATCTGGGATTAACAAAGAATGTGATAGATTTATACAGTGAAAACTATAAGAAACTAATAAAATAAATTGAAGTGCACACAAAAAATGGAAAGGTATTATATGTTCATAGATAAGAAGACTTAACATTGCTAAAATGGCCATATTACCCAAAGCAATACAAAGATTTAATACAATTCCCATCAAAATCCCACAAACATACTACCACAAAATAGATTTAAAAATTATCAGATTTGTATGGAACCGTAAAAGACTTCAAATATCCAATGCAATACTATGTAAAAATAACGAAGCTGAAGGTATCATGCTCCCCTGGTTGGAAATGGAGTTATCATATGACTACAAAGTATCAATAATCAAAACAGCTTGGTATTGTTAGTAAAACAGACAAGAAGACCCAAAGGAACAATCAAAAACCCATAAATAAATCCACAAATATATGGACAAATTTTTTTAAAGTGATGAAACGATAGTTTATTAGTAGTGAAGAATACACTCCAAAGAAATTAGGAGTGGGCCCGAGTGAGAGAGAGGTAGGGAGAGTGGCTCAAGCATCCCGAATACCATGGCCTTGGCAATTTATACTATGTAGGCATTAGGAAGAGGTGTAGGGTATTTCTTTTACCCTCTTTTCTGAACGAAGAATTGAGTGACTCACAAAAATAAAGTGGTGAAGGTAAAGTTTATTAGTAGTGAAGAATACATTCCAGAAAAGTAGGAGAGGGCTTGAGTGATTGAGAGAGAGAGAGAAAGGCTCAAAGGCCTCAACAAATAATTTTTGATAAAGGAGTGAAAAATATACAAAGGGGAAAAGAAAGCCTCTTCAGTAAATGGTGCTGGGAAAATTGTAAAACCATATGCAAAGGAATGAATTGGAGCTGTGAACTGTCACCATATACTAAAATTAATTCAAAATGGATTAAAGACCTCCACATAAGACCTGAACAATAAGTTTTATAGAAGAAAACATCGGTACTAAACTTACAGACCCCAGGCTCAAGGAGGAGTTCATGAACCTCACCTCAAAGGCAAGGGAAGCAAAAGCAAAAATAAATTAATGGGACTATATCAAACTAAAAAGCTGTTGCACAGCAAAAGAAATCATCAACAAATAAAAGAAATAGCCAACTGAATAGGAAACATTATTTGCAGGCAACACATCTAATAAGGAACTAATATCTAAAATATATAAAGAACTCATACAACTCAACAAGAAAACAACAAACAACCCAATTAAAAAATGGGCAGAGAACTTGAACAGACACTTCACCCAGGAAGACATACAAATGGCCAACAGATATGAAAAAATGCTCAACTTCTTTAGTTATTAGGGAAAGGCAAATCAAAACCACAATATGATACCACCTCACACCTGTTAGTGTGTCTACTGTCAACAAGACAAAAAATAACAAGTGCTGTGGATGGTGTAGAGAAAAAGGAACCCTCGCACACTGCTGGTAGGAATGCAAATTGGTACAACCGGTATGGAGGACAGTATGGAGGTTCCTCAGAAAACTGGAAATGGAGTTACCATATGACTGAGCAATTCCCCTTCTGGGGATCTACCCACATTTTTGAAAATCTTTGTTCCCAAAGACTTATGTACCCTAATGCTCATTACTGTGCTGTTCAAAGTGGCCACGTCTTGGAAACAACTAAAGTGCTCTTCAATAGATGACTGGATAAAGCTGTGGCAGATACACACAATGATGAAATACTGCCATTTGGTACAAAATGTTTGGAACTTGAGATCATCATGCTAAGTGAAATAAGCCAGACAGAAAAAACCAAGAACCATATACACAATGAAATATTACTCAGCCATAAGAAAAGAGTAAATACTGTCATTTGCAACAAAATTGAGGGACCTGGAGAACATTACGCTAAGCGAAATAAATCAAACAGAAAAAAAAAAAGAACGATGTCACTTCACTCATATGTGGAATATAAAACTGAAAGCACCAAAGAAACCAAAACTCATGGACACAGTCAATAGTTTAGTGGTTACCTGAGGTAGAGGGGAGGGTTTGGGAGAGGAGAGTGGGGGAGTCAAATACACGGAAAAAGAACTGACTCTGGGTGATGAACACATAATGCAACACATAAACAATGCAACTATAGAATTGTACACTGAGAACCTATTTAATTTTTGCTAGCAAATGTCACCCCAATAAATTTAAGAATAAAATTAAGATTCTTAACTATTTTTTAATAAAAGAATAACTGCTCAGTAACTAAGAAGGTGGAGATAGATGAAATCTTATATTGGTAAAATTTTAGTAGTGACTAAATATTGGTCTTAAAGGATTCGAAAGCACCTTTGAATAATAGCATAATTCAATGAAAAACTATGCCTCAAGTAAATATGTTTGATTTACATATACATTTTAGAAACATTGACTTATTAGTTAAAATGGCTTATTCTTCATGCTATTATAAAGAAATAAATATTAGATGTTATGCTAAATCTATCTTGGTGTGTCCTCAATAGCCTAGATCTATTTATACTTACTTCAATAACATCCGATGTCAGTTACAATTATTGTTGAATGAATGCAAAATACTTTAAGTCAGTTCAGCTAATCCTGACCTGAAGTCAATATAATAGAGGCCTTCCCTCTCTGAACTCCTATCTAGAGGTAGACAATTAAACATTTTCTTTTATAGAATGGTAAACATTTGGTAACAACTTGATTTTTAACACCAGAAAAATAGCACTTTTTAACTTTTATGAGCACTCACATCCTAAATTTACTGCTCATTTACAAGCATTAATACAGTATAAAAGGAAGCCCCTTCCCACCATCTTCTCTATTTCTACCCTTAAGTTATTCCAAAGCACATTGAAATATATAATTTTAGTTTATCTCAGACTTCAATATGTGTTCACATGGAGCACAAATGATTAATTTTGGTTGTATTGTTTTTGCTTGGTCATCTCCATACTCTTTGAATGATTTTCTGTGGGGACTAAAGTGCCCAAAAGGCACAGCAGAAAGCCTACATAACTTCCAGACTAGTTAATTGATTTCTCAGTAATTGAGAGTTAACTTTAAAACAGACAAAAGTAGATAATGCTGTTTATGTACTAATTATACTTGTTAATGAATAAGTAACTGTGGCTCCACAGAGAGCTAAGAAAAAAAAAATAAGCTCACGGGTCAAAAGTGGATAATTGTTCTTACTTAGACCTAGATTCTCTGACTTTATTAATCACAGAAGTCTCAAAGTAAGAGGAAGCATTGAAGGTAGGCAGATAGGTAAAGGATCAATTGATTATTGTGGGTATAAAAGGTGTAAAGTGTAGCATAAAAGAGAGGACAAATCATGATTTGGATCTGCCTGTATTTGGTGAAAGAGAAGCTGCAAAGTAGGACAGGAGTTACAACAGAGCACCTACACATACAGATCAGCATACCAAAATGATTACTTGAGGTAAGGATTGCCAAGAGGGCAAATGACTTCTTTAGATAGGCAAGGCAAATTTTACTTTGTTCCTGAGAAGTGAACAAGAACTCACTCAAAAATTATTTGCTGGGTTATCACCATATAATAATAATGACAATTCAATTAACTTTAGCATTCTACTAGGAAAGGAAATTATTTGAAAATATCAAATGGTTTTCCAATTTAAACAAAAGGTGTGAAATAAAATATAGATTGTTTGAGGAAGAGCTTAAAAAAGCACAGAGCCCATAGGAAACCTGAAGATTATAAATATCTCAGTGCAGGTTCCAGATAAATGGATGCTAAGGGTTATAATAATCAGGGATAGAACAAGCAACCACGACAACCATAAAAATAACAATATAAATCAAAATAAAACCTCACATGGTTAATAGAAAGATGGATCTATAGAAGAAAAAGGAAAAGCCCAAAGCTATAAAACTACAGAGGAACAGGTACAAATCAGAAATTAAGGTGATCACACAAACGTTAATTCTCCTTCTTACTATTGCCATACTTTCTTAGAGAGTAGAGACTGTTTCTAGATCATCTTTTTATCCACCTCTAACCTTTTAAATGTCTGACACAGAGTAGATGCCCAATAAATATTTACTGAATTGAGTGAAAAGGGACTCCTAAACCATTTCTTGACTTTAGGATCACCAATTAGAAAATCCAATTCACAAATCAAAGTACAAAAGATCACCTAGATAACTTAGTGATCAAAAATAGTGGATAAATCCATCAGTTTTGCTCTCTACTGAAGGAGACTTTAAGCAGAAGGCTACTCATGAATTGTGTTTTGATATAAATGTGAAATGCTAGATCAAAGAGTATGAGAAGCACATATATACACACATATGTATATATGAATTTTTTAAATTTGAGTGACTAAATCATCAGTACCAGAGGTATTCAATGAAGAGTTCTGGGGGGAAAATGGTTTAGTAATACTATAGACCAAAATATGCAACTTCTTATTACAAAGTGTGTGGTTACAGAGGACTAGTGAATTGTTAATGGGAATGGTATCCACAGAATATTTTAAGAGAGGAGACTAGGTAAAGATGAGTTTAGTAGATACATAAAGTATATCAAGGCAGATTAGTATTTTTTTTTGCGGGGGGGACCAGTTTAACTTTAAGATTATTAACAGGTGCAAGGGGCAATCACAGGATTTATATTGCATCTCCTGATAGAGAGCTGAGCAACAGATGGTTTTGATAAAAAAATCATCCTTTACAGGTGAGATTGTCAAGCATTTGTTTTGATTATTGTTGCTGTTGATGTTTTGTTTATCTTCTGTCAGGGTAAAAGCTTATCACAGAGCCTTGCAAACTTCCATGAACAACAGGAAACAATTTTTAGGTAGCTGACTATACCTTAGACTGTGACCAATAGGGAATCTACCTGGCCCACATGGTCTCATTAACACCAGACTCTAACCATCTGAGCTAACTAGCCCCAGAGGAAAAGGACAGAAAATGGACTGAGAGGAGATTACGTTGAATTTATTCTATGGGAATATATGAGAGAAAATAAAGGGAGAATGTTGAAATGTATCACTCTCAAAGAAACTGAGCTCTCTGGAAGATATAATATACAAATCTTCTCCATTTGGCTACAAAAGTGTAGCATTTTAGTTTAATTCTTAAGGAAAATATTTCACATTGTGTATTAACAGAGGTGGCACAAGGCAGCAAACCTACTGCTGATGTAATTTACTTTGTTTTACTGTTAAAGGAGCTCTAAGCAGTTTCACATACACAGCCTTGTGAAAGGATCTGAATAACTACTTTGGACCAATAATTGCTATCAGGAGTGAATCAAGGCTCTGTGGGATGTGACGTTTAGGCATTAGAGTAGGGGAAGGGAGATTTAAAAACAAAGAATACAAAAATATATTTTGCAAGTTTAAAAACACATTGTAAACATATTGCTAGGGCTCTCCTAGGGCTTTGGAAGGAGAAAAGAGACCATGCAAATGAGGGACCCTGAGTCATCACTAACCTGAAGATAAGTCTACACCTGGGAATAATTTGTTAAACAAATAAATAATATGAGGCTTGCTATCTATGTAAGTAAAATCTTCTCTAATCTTTTAGAAAACATGGTGAAATCCAGATGAAATTTTGGGCTCATAGTAGAATTTCACTCCAATAACTCCTATGTGATTTGGTCAACCTCAGTCAAATGGAATTTCACATGATAATGACAGTCATAATTATATTAAGAGAATATTAGCTTTATAATTACATAATGCCTGTCATCTATTGACTTGAACATTTGCAAATGCCACTTTGCAAATCATTTAATGTCACCACATCAAGATGAAATAATAAATGTCATTTATCATTTTGCAAGTAGATAAACTGAGAAATCTACCAAAGAACCATCATTAAAATATATTATAATTTCTGTACTGACCATGACACTGGAAATCTGGAATATGGACATAGTTTCCTTTTCTGTAAAATCGACGAAGTACCCTGGCCCACCTTTTTCAAGACAATTTTTATTAAAAGATTCATGACAATAGGGAGATATCATAAATAATTCAGTCAATAAAATTAGTTTATATGAACTAGAAACACTGTAACTCTGATGTAAATATGAACAATGTATAATGTATCTCAATGAGAGAAGAATATTATCCTTTTGTCTTTAACTACTAATTCATTTAACTATTAAACTTTTTCAAAAATTAAACAGTAAATATTTTACAATTTTACTTCTATTCATTTAAAGCTTAATTTCATAGGGTAATACATATCTTATAGCTCCTATTTAATTAAAGAAGAAAAACATTAAAAATATTAGTGTCTAAAAGTTATTTTATTATTCATTAATTAGTATATCTCCCTTCCTCCTACCTACTGGAACTTAGTTTTCCCCTTTTGGTTCTGAAGTGTTACATCACCTTCATTTCTTACTATATTAATGTCAGATAAACATGAGAAATGTATTTGATAAACAGAATTATGCAAATAATGTAAAAAGCGAGGGAGGGTTCAGACAGACATTGGATGATTCTGAGATAAAGGGAAAGCCTGGAGTGGAACACATGGTTATAACCTCCATGGTTTGGAACACCAAAATTTGTATACAGGAACACAAGCCATAAAAATTGTATAGGATCTGGCACACAACAGCTGAGCCAAATGGGTTGAGCCAATGACCTGTGTATAAATTATCAAGTGAATACACTTGACTGAGTCAAGTTTACCTGTGTATAAAGAACTGCCTCCATGTGAAGCACTGCATTCAGAGAGAGAATCTAAAGGAATATTCTAGATATGGAGAGGTCTACATTATGCAAAATGTCTAAATCAAGAATATTTTAATAGCCTTATAACATCATGTCCACTTTATACCTATACACATCATTTCTTTTGAATCAGACTGGTGAATGTTACTTAACTTTCTAAAACACAAAAGAGGATCATATCAACCACTCTGGGGTTAGTTTTTTGTACACATAACTGTAGAAATTAATCTTTTATCAGTTAATCACATCATAACAGCTATTCTTAAATAATCTTCAAGTTAGAAAAGCTGTTTCCAATTTTTTCCTGGGGTCTTCTAAGTAATGTCTTATATTTTGTGATATTAAATAAATTGTATAACTGTGAGTCATATCAGTGATGTTCTACAGCCCAAAATCTGAAAATATACTAACTGAAAGCACAAAGAATGAAATTAGAAATCACAAGAAGTTGAGAAAACTCAATGTATCTCTTTTTTTAATTTTAAAACTTAGTTATATTTAATGATTTAAAAAAAGATTTTTATTAAAATATAGCTAACCTACAGTATTATAGTAATTTCAGGTATCCGCCAGAGTAATTCAACATATATATACCTAAAGAAGTGATCACCATAATAAGTTCAGCAACTATTTGATACCATACCATGCTATCACAATGTTATTAACTATATTCCCTATGCTGTGCATTACATCCCCATGATTTAACTTCTTTTATACCTGGAAATTTGAACCTCTTATTCCACTTCCCCTTTCCCTCCTCCTTTTAAAATTTTCAATTACAGTTGAAATTCAACATTGTTTTACATTAATTTTTGGGTACAGTACAGTGGTTAGACATTATATAATTTAAGATGTGATTCATCTAATTAAATTAGTACCCACCGGGCATTATGCATCGTTATTACCATATTATTGACTATATTGCCTAAGCTTTACTTTACATCCCCATGACTATTTTGTTATACCAATTTCTATTTCTTAATTTCTTCATCTTTTGTAGCCTGCCCCACAAACCCCTCCCATCTGATGCCATACATAGTTATTACAATATTGTTGAATATATTTCTTATGCTGTACTCTACTGTGTAACAACCAGCTTGTAATTCTTAATCCCTTCTCCATTTTCACCCACTCCCAAACCCCCTCCAATCAGGCAACCATCAAAGTGTTCTCTGTATCTATGAGTTTGTTTCTGTTTTGTTTATTTTTTTCTTTAGATTCCATTTGTAAGTCAAATCATATGGCATTTGTGTTTCTGTCTGACTTTCTCTCTTTGTCTTTAAGCTCAGTACAATACCCTCTAGGTCCATACATATTGTTGCTGATGGCAATATTTTATCCTTTTTTATGACTAATATTCCATTTTATATATGTACCACCTACTCTTTATCCATTCATCTATTCAGGGACACTCAGGTGGCCTCCATTGCTTGTTATTGTAAATAATGCTGCAATGAACACATGAATGCACATGTTGCCTCAAAGTAGCACTTTGGGTTTCTTTAGCTAAATACCCAGAAATGGAATTTCTGGGTCCTTCTTTGTTTCTACTTATAGCCTTTGTTTTAAAGTGTATTTTGACTGGTGTAAGTATTGCTACTCCAGCTTTTTGTTTATTTCCATTTTGTTAAATATCCTTTTCTATTCCTTTACTTTCAGCTTCTGTATATCTTTCGAACTGAAGTGAGTCTCTTATAGGCAGCATATGTATGGGTCTTGTTTACTTATCCATTCAGACACCCTACCTTTTGATTGGGACATTTATTCCATTTACATTGGCAGTGATTACTGACAGATATATAGTTATTGCTATTTTATTATTTATATTTTTGTTCTATTTTCTACTACTTAGATAACTCCTTCTAGCATTTCCTGTAATACAGGTTTGGTGGTGATGAACTCCTTTAGCTTTCTCTTGTCTGGGAAGATCTTTATCTGTCCTTGAATACTAAATGATAGCCTTACTGGGTAGAGTAATCTTGGTTGTAAATCCTTGCTTTTCATCACTTTGAATATTTTGTGCCAATCCTTTCTGGCCTGCAAAATTTCTGTTGAAAAATCAGCTGACTTGGAGTTCCCTGGTGGTGTAGTGGCTTAAGGCTATGGCGCTGGTGCTGTCAACGCTGTGGCCTGGGTTCAATTCCCAGTCAGGGAACTACCCACATACCAAAATAATAATAATAATAATAATAATAATAATAATAATAATAATAATAATAATAAAAACTAAAAACGCTACTAGAATTAAAAAAAAAAAGAAAAGAAAAATCAGATGACAGTCTTATGGGAGCTTCCTTGTAGGTAACTGATTTTCTTTTGCTGGTTTTAAGTTTCTTTCTTTGTCTGTAAGCTTTGGCATTTTAATTATGATGTGTCTTAGTGTGAGTGTCTTTGGGTTCATCTTGTTTGGGACTCTCTGTACTTCCTGGGCTTGAATATTCATTTCCTTCTCCAGTTTAGGGAAGTTTTCCTCCATTATTTCTTCAAATATGTTTTTCAATTCCTTGCTTTCTCTCTGCTCCTTTTGGTACCTCTATAATGCAAATGTACCCTTGATACTGTGCTAGCGACCCTTTAAACAATCCTCATTTCTAGGGGGGGGGGTTCTTTTTTACCTTTTTGCTATTCTATTTGGGTGTTTTCTGTTACCTTATTTTCTTTTTCTTTTTTCTTTTTTTTTTGTGTGGGGGTAGTTCCCTGGCTGGGAATTGAACCCAGGTTGCCTCATTGAGAGCGCCAAAGCCTAGCCACTACACCACCAGGGAACGCCAACCTTATTTTCTAAATCGCTGTTTCATTCCTCTGTTTCATCTAAACTACTGTTGATTCCCTCTAATGTACTGTTCATTTCAGTTAATTTATGACTGGTTCTTTTTAGTGTTTTCTATCTCCATTTTTATGTTTCCTATCTCTTCGTTGGAGTTCTCCCTGAGAACACTGAACATCTTTATAGCCAGTGTTTTGAACTCTGCCTCTGGTAGATTGCTTATCTCCATTGTTTTGTTCTTTTCTGGGAACTTCGTTTTGTTCTTTCATTTGGAACATGTTTCTTTGTCTCCCCATTTGGGCTGCCTCCCTGAGTTTGTTTCTATGCATTAGGTAAGGCTGCTATGTCTCCCAGTCTTAGTAGATTGGACTTATATAGTAGGTGTACTATTGGGCACAGTGGTACAGTCTCCCTGGTCACCTGAGTCAAGTGCTTCAGCTATATACTTTGTGTAGATTGTGAGTGTTCTCCTGTTGTTATTTGCACATCAGTGGGAATGGTTGACCATCAGGTTAATTGGTTGTGAAGACTGACCATGACTACAGTGGAGGAATTGTGGTGCAGATGCTGATCCTATGGAGCAGGATTCCCTTTGTCAGGGCTCTGGTGCCTGCACAGTCTTCTCTGGACTTTGGGTGTGTTGTTCTTGGATGTGGCTGGGTGATGCTCTGGTTTAATGTTGGCCACTGGGCGTGCCAGCCCTGGGGACTCCTGGGAGGAGACCTGCTGCATGCTAAGTTTAGCCTTGGCCTGTACCCTGCCCAGGGCTGCCTTGCATGAGCACAAAGTAGTCCACAGATGGCTGCTGCCCACACTGTGCTTGGAGGTGCCTTGAGAGACCAAGCTACATATAGGGTGGGGCATGGTCTCAGAATCACCAGGATGCAACAAACTAAAGGTGTTAGCTAGGCTGATGGAGACTCAGTTATGGCATGTTTCTAAGTCCGTATGCTGGGAGGTAGGAGGGCTTAACAAAGGAACAATGGCTTCTACCAGCCCTTCTGTCTGAGAAAGCTATCCCTCCAGCCCGCGCCCTGTAGCCAAATAATTCAGTTTCTCCCCATATGTCCCTGGCACCTTTTCAGCTGCTACCCCAGTGCTGGAGCTCAGAGCAAGTGAGTCAGTCAGTGAGTAAGTGTGTGCGTAGGCCCTTTAAGAGGAGGGCCTGTGACTCCAGCCTCCCTCTGTTTCACTCAGCCACAATCAGAGCTGGTTTTCATATCCAGAAGTTATGGAGACTTCTTTCCTCAGCTCTGTAGGGGTTGGAACATCTCACTCTTTCCGAGGGGTGGACCCCCACTAGCTATTCCTCCTGATTTTTAATGGTCGCATGTGGGTGTGGGATCATTAAAAATGGTTTCACATCTCTGCCCCTTCTACTAGTCACCAGTCCTGAACTGTCTTCTTCATATCCTTACTTGTAGGGCTTCAGTTCAGCTAGATTTCAGGTGATCCTCAATGATGGTTGTTCTGTTGTTTAGTTGTAATTTTGATGTGGTTATGAGAGGAAGAAAGCACAGAGTTTGCCTACTTCACCATCTTGACTAGAAATGATCTCAATATACCTATTACTTGACTCTAAAAAAGCCATTCACTATTCTCAATTGTGAGCCAGCATACTCAATAATGCATGAGGGGTTGAGCCTTATATGGAGAGACTCTACTGGAGGCTGAATAGAAGATGAGTACTCAGCCTTCTGTCTTTACTTATACTTCACCCTAGGCCTTGCTCTCTGATTTCCTGAAACAGGGCATTTTATTGGTGCCCTGATGCTGTCCTTGACCTGTGGAAAATGTATATGCTCCAGCTCTATAGGAAATGCTGGTGGCAGGTTTATGATAAAATCTGGCTCCTATTCTTTGCTCAGTCTGAAATTAGGACATCCCATGACAGGGTGAGTTTAGTAACAGTAGGTGAAAAGCTCACTTCATTTATTTCCATCTACTCACATTTTTTGGACTCACTAAGCACATTCACTTCTCTGTGACTTTGATCATACTGTTGTCAGTATCTAGAAGACTTTCTCTTCCCTACCCCTTTAGAAGTAGGAAAGAATTGAAGTACTTCAGTTTGTGAAACCCCAGGAAAGAGTTTGAATAAGGAGTTCAACCATGTAATGTAATCCTGAAGGCCAAAAGGAGCTCTGAGGAGCTCACTGTTGACTTTCTGGGAACTCATTTATAATGTAATTAATCAGCACTAAATACCAAGGATGATGTTTTTGGCAAACTAATAGTATAGAACATGAAATCTATTTATTTTACTAAGATTTGTCTAAACATTCTGGAAAAAGAGATTCATAGTGCAAAATTTTAGTGACTCATCAATGCCCTCACCACCTGTTTTGTACATTGCCTATAAAGATAAACTAGGTATGGGTTGCTCTATCTACATAGATCTCCTTGAATTCTGAGAATCAACTTTATAATGGGATAGGTTTTCCATTGCATCAATAAACTAGCATATATATATATATATATATAATCTTTCAGCTTCCAGTGTATTTATTGCATGGACACTGATGAAATGGGTAACACATAAAGATAACATAATTCTTTCAAATTACTTTCCTGTTAAAGGTTTAAAGTAAGTAGGCCAACTGGAATTAGAATGAGACACCACTGAACTAAATTTGAGACCTGGTAGAATGTAATAAAGAAAAGACAGTTTTCAATTCCCCTTGAAAGGTCTAAGATCTAACTACAACTTCATATTTTAAGATATCATGACAAGATGAATTCTCAATAAGACAAAATTACTTTTTAAAAGATCTATCTAAACTTACTGATTCACAAAAATACTAGACACTTGTCTGGAATGACACTGTAATTTTATTAATTTCTGCAAAAAGAGATTCTGTTGCTAGGTTAAATTAAAACCACCATAAAATACCTGGTCAGTATTCCTTGAGACTGTCAAGGTCATGGTAAATAGGGAAGACTGAGAAATGGTTACTGGCCAGAGGAGGGATGGGAGACAGGATTCAAATAAATGCACTTGGTACCCTGGATTGGACACTGGAACAGAAAAAGTACTCTAATGGAAAAAGTTAAATCTGAATAAAGTCTGGAGTTTAGTTAATGTGATATATGGAAATGTCAGTTTCTTAGTTTTGAAAACTATACCATAGAAATGTAAGATATTAATATTGGGGCCAACTGGATGAAGGATAATATGGGAACTCTCTGTACTATCTTCACAACTTTAAAACCAAAATTATTTCAAAGTAAAAAGCTTATTAAAAAGTAACAGTAAAACCACTAGCAAAGACTGTTTGAATTAACATCCTAGAATTCAAAGATTTACATGTAATAATACAGTCCTCTCCTTCACCTTAAAATGCCCCTACTCCTTTATTAACATTCTCCTATAAACTGAATTCATGTTTAAATGTAACTCAGATTTTAATTCGAACATATTTGATTGCGTCCTTCACATGTAGGACAGCTTTGTAGTGTTAATGAACATATTAGATTGTGTCCTATATCCTTCCCAAATGTCCCACAAAAGTTTTCCAATGTAAATAATATATTCCTAAAAAGAAAAGACACACATACACATTTTTCAAATATAATGCTTGACTTACAAGTGATGACATTTGAGCATTTTGAAGCATATACTGCATCTGCTGAGCAAACATGGCTGCGGCAGTCTTTTGTTGAATCAGATTGTTCGGTACATTAATTTCCAGCTGTGTTTTTAAGTGTGGAGGAGGGTGAAGGTACTTGCAGTTCTCTCTAGCACATCGACCCTAAAAATGAAGAATTAGACAAATTTTTATTAATATTTCTAAATATCTGATGTGGCTAAGTATAATAAAACTATATCAAACATCAAGACATTTGAGGGAAAATGTTAAATAACTATACACACATAAATATATTTTATAAATTTTAGATCCATTATTCTGGACAATTTTTATTCTAAAGCTATTTTTCCTGAATCCTTACAATGTGAGAAACATTCTGAAATCCACTGACATTCTGTTAACCAAAAAATAAATCTATACACCTGACAGATATATTGTTCTTTAGGTTCCAGAGGCAATGGCCCTAAATCACTTGGATAACTGGGATCAAAGTATGTTTTGTAGTCTCAGGTATTTGGATGTTTTAGTGATGGTTTAAGCACTTCCAAACAGGATAGTATGTCAGTCCTATGAAAACAAACATGTTTTCGATGTTGCCTAAAAGTTGACATGACTGCTGAGTATGGTGTTTACTATATTGCATCAAAGGATGCCACTGGACAGATATTTATCACATTATCAAAGTAACTTGTTGTATTTAACTCATGAGCACTATGCAAAGCAGCTAATGATTCTCTCATTTGGATTACTAGGTCCACCATAATACTTTTAAGACAAGCACAACTGCAAGTGATTCTTTTCACCACATATGATAAGATTCTTTACAATACACAAGCTTATTGGAGAGAGGGGTAGAGGAAAAAAACAAAGGCAATTTTTTTTTTTTTTGGAACCAAGAGCACAAGTTGCTAGGCCACTTGAATTCCCAGGAGAAAATGAATTAATTCATTATTTTCAATACATGCTATGAATTTTCCTTATTTATGATGTCTAATCTGTTTATATTATCCCCTCTCCATATTTAGTTACCTTGCTATTAAAACATCCTTATAATTTCACTGAGAATCAAGGTGTCTCTTTCAAAATTGTATAGAGCTACATATAATGCAAAATAAGATGCACTGCAGTTGCTCTTTTAAATATTAGAACACTGGAATGACGTGATTCTATTATTTTACTTCTCCTGGCCAGAAGATGAGTATAACTTAAAACGTAGCTTGAGAAATTAAGGTTCAGCTATTGTTTTCTGTCATGTTTGACCTTCTGTGTATCTCACTGATCAATTTATTTTTAATCAAATTAAATGATCTATAAAGTCAAATAATAGCTTAGTTTCAATGTACCTTTACATTTCTGTGCAAATCCTAAAAAAGGAATAATTTATTGGTAGTACGATTGAGATCAGTATTAACCCAATCTTCCTAAATTCACAAAGTAACCTTAGAATAGCTACATAATTTCAGCACATATCAGGGCTATAAGGAAATTCTTAATGTACTAAAAATCACAATAATGGAGAATATTTTCCCCATTAATATGCCTCCCAAGAGCAAATATAAGCTTCTTTTTATACTCACTACAACCTGCAACAAGGCAAAGATAGTTACAAAGATTTTAGTCCCTAGATTTTGCACTCTTCATCCAGAATAACTGAGGTTGTTTGTCTCAGAATTAACAGCCCTGGGAAGCAGTGACACTTGGTGGCTTCCACAGCCAGGCATGCTAGTTTATACTTTGGCATTTTTCTTCCTCCTCCCACATCCTAACATTAAAGATTTCCCCAAAGTTCAGCCCTGAAACCTTTGCTCTCCTCTTTAATCTCTTTTCCCTGTACAAATGAAATTCTTGCAAAATTTCACCTATCACAGCAACTGCTCAGTTCTTAAATCTCTATTTCTGCCTCTTACCCCTCTTCTGCATTTCAGTCCTTTTTAACAGTAACTGCAGAGGCATTTGGAAATCCTACCCTCTAACCAGGTCTAAATAACTTACCCCTGACCTTCCTTCTCCTTAGACTATTCCTACATACTCACATTTAATATCCTTGCTCCACTTCCCATACTTTGAGACAGTTGCATAGCAGCAATGAAAAAAGAAATTAGACACCTCCCTTAGGATTAAAAATCCACATTGACAGCTTTCCCGAACAAGTGGCAAACATAACCATAGACACTTTTTACAAAATACCATTTGTAACCCCCCTTCAAGAAAAAAAAAGCTGTATAATGATGACTATTTCTTATATTCAGAAATTCCAAACAATAGATCAGTTTTTTAAAAAAAGAAAAAGAGAATACATTAGGATTTTACTACTTGTTACAATTCAGAGTTTTAACATCATTTACATTGAATGCAATGGGGGGAAGGAAGGAAGGGAGAAAACGGGATATTGGGCACATTTCCTGTGAATCTATAGATAAAGAATTACTACTTGCCTTTGTCCTTTTATATAATTGCCCTTTACATTTAATAGCTTTTCTTAAGCTTTTTTCCTGGGAAAATAAAGACTTTTTTTTTTTTACGAAGCAAAACAATACACAAAATAGGAAAAAAGAAAAATTTAACTTTAAAAATTAAATCAAGTTGAGCTTTAAAACTAAAGTATGGAATATAAGGCAGCATGAAATTAAAAAAACTTATCTTATTTATGAGATTTTATTTGATTTATGAAGCATTCTCTTTTGAATGACAGAATTGATAATTTAATTCAGTAACAGTGCAGATGCATAGTAATACTACCTTACCAGAGACTGCTGCTTTTGTTAAAGAAGGCTTATAAAAGACAAAAACAATCTGCATTTTCTATCTCAACAGCAGATGAGAAGATCAAATAATTTAATATCAATGTTATCATAGAACACAATATTTCAAAAGAAAACCAAGCCCCCTAAGTTTTGTTCAAAATGAATTTAGAATTCAGGATAATAGATTTATATGTACAACATTTGGTAGTAATAAATTTCCTTTTATAATATTCATTATTCAAGAGGCCCAAATTTATTTATGTTCCAAAATATAATACCGTAATTTGAGTTTGGAAGAGGGGCAAGCATTTTTCTTTTACATTGGCTAACATTTGCTTTTAGACCTCATAAGGAATTAAGGTTTTGGTAAGCATGTATATATGGGATGGGAGGCAGGGAAGGGACAGACTGCCCAGCACAATGTATAATCGCCTATTATTTTTGCCCTTGGAAAATATATGACTATGGACTAGAAAGTTTCCAATGTTTCTCTTAAAGCAGCTAAGCACTCTGAATGGGCCACAGATACTCTATCACACTGAGTTATCACACAGCCCAGAAAGGATCTTAATTTGAAAAAAATTACCCCTCAGGTGTCCCAAGCCAAATCAATGGTGCTGCAAGCTGTCTTTTTATACCCACAGGTTCAGATTTGCCAGGTGCTCAGTGTAAAATTATTAGACCGTGTCATAAATGACTTACAAATGTAACTATGGCAGTCACCATCCACTGGCAGAGCTAGGTATATCCTAAATGCAGCCACAAAGACTAATCAATCCATATAAATCTCTTTCTCCTTCCTCTCCATATACCTACAAAAGTAAAAATGCATTGAAGAGATTAGAGCACAGTCTCATGCTTGCCACAATTTAACTCTTTGTCCATTTCCTTTGGCATTTTTCTATGTAACTGAGTTAAGAAAATAACAAAGTGATTAAATAGGAAAGTGATTCTCTACTAAAAGAAGTCCTACAATATCTATGAATCTCCTAGCTCCCCTTTCCCATCTAGTCTTTTAGAAAAATGTATCCAAGAAGCAGCAGGGGGAGGAAATAGTCAATGCAATTACTAAAATACATCTGCATGAAAAAATTGATGACAAAGAAAAAAGTTGCACAGCATTTAGAAAACCTCCAAAATTAAATCTACTTCCTTTTTCCTACCTTCAGGCTTTTCACAAATGAGTACAAAACTTTTGACTGTGAGAGACAGATAGCATTGGTGAGACCTAAATCTTGGGAGCTATGAGTGTATGTCTGTCAGATACAAGAGTTTTCCATGCACTTGGTGGTAGAAAACCCTGTGAAATGTACTTTTTTATGTTCATGAAAGAAAGTTCTACCATCCATAAAAATAAGGAAAGGATTCCAGGAAGCTGAAAATTATCCTTTGTCTATCACTGTATCTTAACAGAAACAGCTGTTTGCAATATGACTTGCTTCTTCAAATACATTTGGAATTTTGGGGGAAAAATCCTTCTGTCAAATATAACGATAACTGGATTACCTTTTCAAAGACATCTTATTGCTCTGTTAGACTGCCAAGAGTTGAAAGTTAAATGTTAAATAAAGGCAATAAACAGATTATTTGTTCTATAAACAAATTGTTATTTCATTTTACTAATCATGTGTTAAATGAAAAAAATCCTATTGATTATATTGCCCCACTGAAACATACTTACATGCATAGACATGGCCTCTCAGAGGAAGTAATAGCAATTTTAAAGTTACAAGTCCCATGTACTAGGTTGCCTGGTTCCTACAACCATCAGAGACCTCTTAAAGGCTAAAGACAATCTGAAAGAGCTAAAACTGAGGCATATGAACATAAACTGAGTATTAATTAGCTAGATGTCAACATACTAATGGCAAATTCCCCACTTTCTTCTTCCTAAGAGTTCTGTCTTTATAAAATAGATATAATCTGCATTATTTTCTCCTCAAATATTGTATCATCTATGAATATTGATATATTTGCATGAAAAGTATTTTTAAAATGTTGCTTACAGGTTTTAATTTAAATTTGGGATATAGACAAGAAAAATTTTTAAAAGGTCCATAATAAACCATTTCCTGAATATGTTGAAGGCAAAATTAATGAAGCTAAACATAGACCCCACGGGCAAGGCAAAGTAAGTACATACCCCTCCCACTGCATTCAGCACTGCATCTCATTTCCTTATGCTGTTGAACTCTGCTTTCTCGACATCCTCTATACACATACACAGGGCAATGACTTCAGAGAAGACCAGACACCAAGTCTGAATAGATAAGAAGCTAGGAGGAGGGCGGAATAATATTCTTGCCTATCTATCCTAAGAAAGCATTCAAATTGTGATCTCCAAAAGATGAAGGGAGTAATAGGCTCAATAATCACACCACATTGTTGTGAAATAACACACTAAGATAACTTGATTATAAGAATCATAATATGGGGAGTTCCCTGGTGGTGTAGTGGCTAAGGCTTTGGTGCTGTCAATGCTGCGGCCTGGGTTCAATTCTCCGCCAGGGAACTACCCACATTAAAAAAAAAAAAGAATCATAACATGTAGGCCTGAAACAGATTTTAAGGAACATCTCATACATCTTTATCTTACAGAGAAAGTGAAGACCAAAGAAGTGAGATGACTTGTCCTAATTAACAAGCAGCTCAGTAAAGATAGAAGCCAAGTTTTCAGATTCTCACTACTCAATATGGATTTTCAGTTCAAATGACTCTTCCTCTGTAAAAATATTCCTAAGCCCATCTCCCCTTCCCAAGCCCATTTATCTCTCTCCCTCTTTGGTGCCTCCAGCTGCACCTTGTACTCAGTTTTATGGTAACACTTATCGCTGTGTACGCTGTGATAAATTGTTTGCATGCTTAACTCCCCATTAGACTTTTAGCTTATCTAAAGGCCGGGCTATATCTTCCTCATCTTTGAATCTCCAGGAATGTTTCTGTGCCTGGTCAATAGTGGTCAATCCGTAAAAGTTTGCTGAATGAATGAATAACCTTTGTGAAAATAATCTTGTAGTGCGTAACACTAAATCTGCCTTAAAAGCTTATTCTTTTTTTTTTCTATTTCCTAAGTTTTTTATTCTTCCTTCAAAAAGTGAATAATAGATAACACATGAAATGACACTGTTCCTGTTCCAATTTAACTGATATTCTATTCAGGTCCAGAAAATAGCTAGTTTGTAACTTTTTTCCCTTGCTGTGAAAATATACCCAGAGATGTATGTGACCATCATGGCTAAAATATTCTGATAATCAGTGTAACTGAACCAGAAGTGTCAGGGATCAATGAGGCATACAAACACTAATTCCAGAGGTCTATGGTCACAAGAATCCCCAAGATATAGGGCCTCACAGAGCTGAATAAAGGAACCTGCAGCAGATTTATAGTTAAATAGCCCCTGGGTCTGCCTAAGGAGAGTAATACATTTCTAGACTTGGCTCACAATAAACAGCTTGCTCAAACTGCTCCACCCTCATCTTACATTTCTCTGAACAAGCTGCAAGCCAAACTTCCAGAAGCTACTTGGAAAAGGGTAGAATACTTGGCTTTAGGTTAGTTACATTGGGTGGGTAGGGTCTTCTTGTGGATCTCTATAGCATATACTGACTTTTTACAAGCTGAATATAGGGTGATGGAAAGAGAGGTCACATTGAATGGTGAACTTATTATACATTAAGTTGACAATGCACTGTAGAATTGTATGCCTGAAACCTATGTAATCCTTGCTAACAGATGTCACCCCAATAAGTCTAACAATAAAAATGAATTAAAAAAAAGAAAAAGAAAAATGGTCCCCTGTACCTCAAAATGTACATTCAGCTGCATTCACATTAAACATTTATTTTCAAATAATCATGAGCTTGAAATTTGTATTTGAAAAATTTTGAAGAGCAAATAACACACACAAAAAAATCATAGTTGCAGTTCACAGTGAAACCAAACCTGCCTCACCAATACCCCAAATCTGCTTCTTGTCCCTTCCCAATTCCCTGCCCCTGCCCCAATCTAATCAATTACATTCAATCGCTTTAGGAAAATATTAACTGGATATCTGTTCAATAATAAAATCCTTAAGATTGTATCATCTTTATTTACAAAACAGTTGACCAGAATCAAATTAAAACTCAGACAAAAGAAGTGCACTGATACCAAGTTATCAAAAGTCAGAAGGCATCTCTGATGCTACGTATCTATGGAAGCTGTCTTTAGAGTAGGTGGTTGCTGTGGATTTAAAATGTTATTAAAATATTAAAACAAAAGGAAAGAAAAATAAAAAATTCAGCTTTTTATTCCAAGAAATAAAATGCACATAAAATCATATAGCTTCCAAACGCTACTTACTACATAGAATCATCTGTTATGAAACAACATAAAAGCAGGGTCTCTCTCAGCCTATAGTCAGGTATCCTGCTCTTAGGATTCCATCATTTCCCTTTTCTGGATACCCGACCCAGTCACCTACCACAGAGATTTAGTAAAAGGACAAAGAGGACAACAGCTACTTGCACCCTTTCTTCCCAGCTAGGGTTTCTGCCTTGAATCCTACCTAGGGTTGCCAGATTTATCAAATGAAAATACAGGACTCTCAATCAAATTTTAATTTCAGATAAACAATAAAAATCATTTTAGTATATACAATCTTTCCCTATTTATTCTTCTACCCTACTGAGTTGGGCTAAATAGATTGAAATTCTCCAAAATACAATTTACCTTTTTTACCTTAAAGTTGTAAGCAGCTCTCTCCATGGAGTCAGCCCAGGTTTTATATGGCTTTCTATTGCCCAGAGCAAAGCAAAAGTCACTCTCAGTCCCAGCTTACCTGACCAGCTACAAGGAATTTAAGGAAGTTGACTGTTAGGGAAAGCAGTTTTTTATTCCATGGCTCCTCCCACCGAAAGCTTTACACAGCTCCCTACTCTGTCAGCCACTCCACTTTCCCACCCACAGTGGAGCAACTGCATATTCAAATGACTTTGATGTCTGCTAGAGCTCCTCCTTTAGGTTAGAATGAAGAGGGCCATGGTGAATGACCACCATGCCTAACTCCTAAGTCTAAATTTATATAAAATTTTTGAACATATGAGTTATTACAGGAAAATGGAGGTTTTATGTTTTTAAGGTTTTTTAATATGTATGCAGAAGGGTGAGGAGGGCAGATTATCTTTTGTTTCCTTGGGCTCTGTGTAATACTTAAATTATAGCAAAAGTCATCATTTGGAGCACAGGAAAATAACTCTCAAGCATCATGTTTCTATATGCACACTTAAGCTCTATGCAGACATGTATTCAAAACAAAAAATGGCATAAATAGCCATTATTTGCATAGATTTCTTTTTCAGCCAACCCTTGATTATACATATTAAGAGAGATGGACTCCGATGAGTGGGAGGGGAGAAAGGGGAGTGGGTGGGAGAGGAGGAGGGAAAGCTAAATATAAGATGATGGAAAGAGAAGTCACATTAGGTGGTGAACTTATTATACATCAAGTTGACAATGCACTGTAGAATTGTATGCCTGAAACCTATGTAATCCTTGCTAACAGATGTCACCCCAATAAGTCTAACAATAAAAATGAATTAAAAAAAAAGAGAGATGGAGAAGTAGAGGGGCATGGCTAATTCTAATAAACAAAATATATATTCAGGAAATATGGCAATCCATAATAGCCCCACATTACACAATATGTATATTACAAAAGTGGCAATTGTGAACCTGTAGGAATTAGTTTGTAGACATACTCTTCAACTTATTTTTTATTCATTAGTGAGAATGCAGACTCATTCATTGGAATTAACAAAGATGTACAATTAGCAGTCAGAAAGAATGAAATTGTGCTGCACTGGGGAAGTTTGTATGTTTATAGACAACATGTCATAGAAATATTAAATAGTAAAACTGGAAAAACTATTAGAGATTCCTTAGTCCACCTTGTACCAGAGTGTGTAGCACAGACCACCATTACCAAGAAGCCTCAAAAACTGAGTTTCCTTGTTCAATGTTTGAAAGAAATGGTAAATTATATTCCTCTCTTGAAGACTGACAACACACCAGAGCATAGTAAGAGTTCTCTTATATGTCCTGCAGTAAAGCAACCTGCTTACTTTTGTTAACTCAGCATTTCCCAATATATGTTAATCACAGAAACCATCTCTTTTTTGTTAACACCTCTTAACATATGTCATTAAGGTATCCTCATAAAAATACTGATCTAATTCAACTTTCTTCTCCTAATGCTGAAAGCAAGCCTTGTGGCATTTTGTAAGTCAAGTTAGTTTTCTTTTCATTTTTCTTTCTCTCCTATAATAGAAAAATGTGAACTGCAAAGAACTGGATCTTCCATTAATACGACATTTAACATTATTTTTGCTTATACAGTAAGTTGTCACTTAACATCATCGATAATTTCCTGGAAACTGAGACTTTAAGTGAAACGACTATGGTGAAAACAATTTTACTGTAGGATATAAAAAAGAGTTAAGTTCCTACAGCATATTTCTGGTCAAAAAACATCATCAAACTCCTAAATAAAGACCCCAAACACTTATGAAACACTGAATTAAATGTAAGCTGTAAATACATATAAGAAATATGCATCAAAACAAATAAGGGAATTGTTTTCCAACCTGCTAATCACAGTTCAGGGCCTTAGGTAGGCAGAGTCTGTATCCTGAAGTTCAGGGCACTAGGCTGGCCAGGACACCCTTCCATCCCAGGGCAACTCACATGCACACCCACACTTACTCAGATTAGGTCAATGTAGACATGCCAATTCACCTCATATTTTTGGGCTGTGGAAGGAAACTGGAGGACCCAGAGAAAGCACACACAGTGGCCCCAGGTGGGAATCGATTTTTTCCCATCAATTTTATAACAAAACAACATTATGCAAGGAACTGCATCCTTGATTTCTCTAAAAGTACTAAGATGGTGGCTTTTCCTATGATTTCTACAATGAAAGATTCCACAACCATCTTCCTAACACCCCTTGCCACAGCTGTAAGTTCTGTCAGATATTTCCAAATTGCTTCTGGGACTTTTCTTCTTTTGTTTCAATGCTTTAGTCAAGCAACTTCTAAAGTTACAACTTAAAGTCTTCTTAGTCTAACTTCATTTTCTGCACTGTGACTTCTGTCCATTGAACTCGTGCCAGTTACCTTAGTTTTTCCATGACCGAAGAGTCTCAACTGAGTTTAAACTATACTAAAACTTGGGAAGTAAGAATATATTTGGCAATTCATTCAATTCTTAAGGGTCTTAGTTTTGCACTCAACTTAAACCTTGGGGTTTCTACTTGGCAAAATGAAATTTCCTGTCTCTAAGTAAAAAGAAAGTTACTGAGAAGAATTAAATTTAGACAAATATCTATTAAACTTATAAGGAGACTGTAAGGTGAGAAAGGCACTATTGTTTGTCACAGTTAAACACTTCATTCTTGCAGGGCTCAGTATGCTGCTAAGAATAAATTAAATAGTTACAACACTATTGCCAACCACATACTCCTCCACCCAGAGGTTATATAAAGGGCAGATACAGTTACTGATTTACCTCTACATTTTGAAAATAGAGGCACAAAGATGTAAGTCAATCCCTCTTTTGCTAAACATAAGTCTTTTTTCAGATAAAGAAAATTAAAAGCATGGCCTCAAAAATGGTTGTTTATAGGGTCTTATAAATTAATAAATGTGAAATCATGTTTCAAACCCCAAATAGAGCCAAATGTATTCACTTTAAAATAAGAATTTTCCTCACAATCCTATCCAACTATCAAAATGAGGCAAAATATGCAGTTTCCAAGCAGGAAGTTTTACTTGGTGACATGGATTGCCATTAAAATACTTTGAGGCATAGAATACACCTATATTTTGTTAATAATAATGTATTTTTTATCACCAAAGGTTTTATTGAAATCTTTGTGCTGACTTGTTGTTCAAAGTGCAGTCATTGTAGAGTATCAGACAAATGCCCTCCCCAAACTTTAAACTCCAAATGTGTTGTGTATTTAAATGAAGTGGCATTTTTAGCCAAAGTATTCTATACAGCATCTGAAAAAATTAGTTCAACTTACTGTTTGTTTTTCTGCATACATAAAAAATCAATTTATTGATATAAATTCTTTCTTTTTTAGAAATAAAGATCTATTCTTCCTGGCCCTAATATCTACCAAGTATATGAAGCTTCGTCCAAAATGTGTTTCATAGATGTGAACAGAATTGACAAAGTTCTAGATGTAGATGAAACTACTGAACTTACTTTTTAAAAATATATGTTTTTAGATGATCCTTTCTCAGTCTAACTTAGTAAATATAGTAAATTTGTTAAGCTTACCTGCTTTCAGTGAGAAGTTAATATTTGATGATTTTGAAACTGTTCCTGGTATCTAGAGAACTAAACAAGGCCATCCACAAACAATGTAAGTAGAAATGGGGTTAGTTTAAAGAAGATAAAATGATAAGTGGAGGTTTTATGTTTTAAAATAAATCAATTCCTCAACCATAAATGTCTCATATCCTTACAGAAAAGAATTTAAAATATGACCTCTGTCAAAGAATGCCTATCTCCAAATCTAAAACAAGGAAAAAATAAAGCAAAGCAAAGAACAGAAAAAGTTAATCAGTAATTTAAAAAAATCAGTTCATTGAACTCCTCAAGTCAATTTCAACAGCTGGAACAAGAGTTATTGGAAGAATAGTACACTAGTAAGAATGTAGTGGTCTTGAAAAACATCTCTTCCTTATAGTAACCACAAGAAGATTTCTAGGGTCATGGTAATAGTCTAATCAGTACCTTTTAATTAGTGGACTCCTTATTTTATTGAAGGAAAAATAAAATAAAACAAATGTATTCTAGCTTCATTGTGTCTTTCCTGAAAATTAGAATAATGAGAAAACTTCAGAAACCATGTCTTTCTCAAAAAATAACTCCAGTGTATGTGTCTCTTATATAAAGTAAATAAAATTCCATTCTAAAAAAAAATATTTTATAGAGTGATACAGTGAAGTAAACCAGGTAGTGTAAAGCATCAGTGTACTAACCTTTTACACTTATTTTTCTACTAAAGATAACCAGAGCATTTCATTGGTTTTAGTTCGTTTCATGTTTTACATTGACTTTACATACTAAACTCTAGTATAAGGAGTCAAATGACCCTTTAGAAATAAATTAACTCTGACCATTTATGAGTGTTCCAGAAAATAATTGTATATACAGTTTTAGCTCATGTTACTTGGCATGTGGCAATTGTTGACACTCATTTAGTGACCAGATTAAGGCCTCTATAAAATTACATATTCCATTAATATCTTGAAAGTGATCAAGATGGCAAAATTCCTTTAAGGTATTTATACAACACTCTGATCTGGTTTGAATTTTTTTCACACCACATCCACCTTAATAATAATAGCTAATTTTATTATGTATTTATCATATGCCATACTGTTCAAAGTGCTTTATTTGGATTACCTCATTAAATATTCACAATTAACCCTAGGACATCAGTGTTTTACTGAGGCAGTGAGGCACAGAGAGGTGAAGAAACACCCAAAGGTGATTGAACTAATATAGCATAGCTGGTATTTGAACCAAGGTGTTTTGGGCACTCCTAACCAGTACACTGCTATCGCCCAATACTTTGACATGTGTTAAATTAAGAAATGAGCTCGTTCAAATATTTCCACTGGGCCTCTTTTCCCTCTGAGATTATAACAAAGATTGCACATCAACTGGCTATTAGGTATGTCCAAAAACTATTTAAAATAAATTTATGCAGAGTGAGATGTTTTGTTAAGTATCTAGGGATCTTGGGTGACTTGAAAATGAATAAGGCAAAGTAACTTGTGTTTTGTTTGTTTGTTTGTTTACGGGAAGTCCACCTGAATAATCACAGCTAAATTTATTGTGTATTTACCATGTACCAGACACTGTTCAAAGTGTTTTTTATGCATTAAATATTTCATCCTCCCTGAAGCAGAACCATTAGTGTGAACTTGTCCTCTCTTAGCTCAGCTTTTTTGTAAATGTTTCCACAAGAGAAATTTGCCAGTTGGTTTGGGCAAAGGACGTCATATTATTAAGGGTTGGGTTATGAGAGCATAAACACAAATGACCATGACCTAACAGAAGAACAGTCCAACAAAACCTGATGCACACAGAGAACAAATAGAAGTGGGGCTCAGTGAAAGACTCAGTTGTGTGCATTTCGTGACTATTATTGCCACGATAAAAGAAGAATCATTTTTTTTTTTATTATTTTCTGGTAGTACCCTGGCTTGGAATTGAACCCAGGCTGCAGCATTGAGAGCGCCAAAGAAGAATCCTTTTAAACACAGTAGTAGTAGTACCATTAAGAAGCAGATTTACTCAGACCAAAAATGTCTGTGTGCTATAGCTTCAACACTATCACAAAGCAGAGAAAAATCTCCAAACAAGGAAAAAAGAGCAAATTTATCATGAATGTGTGAAGTATGAAGTGTTTTTCTGAAGCATTTCATTCCACAAAGAGCACAAGCAAATGAGAATTCACATGTATTACACATACCACCTCACAAAAGAGCACATAACCAAAAGCTCAGTTTTAGTGTTGATTTGATTTAAATGACCAGAGAATGTATATACTTTGAACTGGTCCAAAGTAGTGTGATGATCTGTGGGCTGGGGAACTAGCATTTGACTTTTTCAGTGTTTCAACTGTAGGTTGCAACCAAGAGTTATGTTTATTTTTCTATATTGCCAATTTATTTTTGATTAAATAATGTTAAAGATTTCAAATACAAATCAGTATGTATATACATATGTCAGGTAAACACTTCAATAATATAAATATATTAATTCTATTCAACATAACTTATCACTTAGGTTTTTCCACAGCTTTTAAAAAAGAAAGTCTTATAGATATTTACTGATCATATGCATATTTTAATTTATTTCATGCATTTCTTCCTAGACAAAGCAGGAATAAATCTACATTTGAATATGAATGCAGTATTTTATTAGAAAGAGTGCCAGACTGGGATTTATTGTTTTCCAATTCTTTATTTTTTTCACTTTAGTACCCCTATTTTATTTCAGTCCCACTGGGATGTTTTGAGCTATGTGAATGTGTGTTCATTTCCATTAAGAAAGAATGATATGTTTATAGACCAGTGTAGTTTAGTCAAAACTCACTGCAGCGTCTGGTTTCTATTCTTCATAGAAGAACCGAAGCTTATTTTCCAATTCTTTTAATCATTTCTTCTAGGAATAATCTCTGCCCCTAGTTACCTTATAGGCATTTTGAGGGAGTTCCCTGATGGTGTAGTGGCTTAAGGCTTCGGCGCTGGTGCTGTCAGTGCTGTGTGGCCGGGGTTCGATTCCCAGTCAGGGAGCTACCCACATACCAAAAAACAAAAAAAAAAAATAAATAAATAAATTAAAAAAATAAAAAGAAAAAGTGAAATTTAGTATGGTTTTGAAAGTCAAAACCACATAAAATATAAAAATACTATATTCATTCCTCTTTATTAGTTCTTTACAATAGAACTAAAATTGTTACTGTGAATTAAGTACATGTAATAACTATGACATTACATGTTTTATCACTTTACACCTCCACAAAATTGATGCATTATTATATGAGTAATTCTTGATATAGTGAGCAATATAAATTATGGTGCCATGCATAGAGAAGGAATTTATATACAATGTTAAAGAGCCAAGGACGCTTCGCTCTTAGAACTGGGTATTGTTAAACAGTTGCTACTCCCACAGCTCAGTGGTATGGTAGGTGAAAGAGCAGATGATAAGCCGATTCAGGCTTTAATCTTATCCTTGCAAATAACTGAAAAGATAAAAGAATTATTGCTCCCTTTTTAACTGGCAATAAGCCACTGCTTACTTAGGAGACCAGTTTATCTAATCAAGAGACACATTTCTACCATCACAAGCTTCTTTCTTTAAAATTTCCCATAATAAAAATTAACTTTAGAATCATAATGAATAAACATTTAAAGTAATTTCTATTTTATGAAAAAGTTTGAAGCATCACAGTTTTTGGTTGGTACTTTTTTTTTTACTTTTTATTTATATATTTTTTATTTTTTAATGGAAATTTTTTTTGTTGTTAGACTTATTGGGGTGACATTGGTTAGCGAGAATTACATAGGTTCCAGGTGTACAATTCTACAAGTGCACTGTCTATTTCAAAGTAATACAAAAGGTAACACAAGAGATGTTTGGTCTTAAATGTAAATAAATTCAAATGTGTAGTGTCTACAATAATAAATCAGAGTGAAAGTACATCTGCAATTCCCAACAATAAGAAAAAGTTAGTTTGCAAATACTGTATTTTTCAGTAAAAAAGGTCAAGGATAAAATGTTGGATAGTTTTATCAACCAGCACACCTTTTTTTTTTTTTTTTTTTTGCTTTTTGGTATGTGGGTAGCCCCCTGGCTGGGAATCGAACCCTGGCCGCAGCGCTGACAGCGCCAGTGCTGAAGCCTTAAGCCACTACACCATCAGGGAACTCCCTGCACACCTTTTAAAGATAGTATTTCGGGGTAGTTAAAATGAGCAATGATAAAGTTCTACGCACAGAACTAAACCGTTTTCTGTACTGAGAGCCAGTGCAGTTATCTTTGAACATGTGGAGGTTAGGAGTGCTGACCTTCTGGGCAGGTGAAAATCCACATATAACTTCAGTCTACCCTTTGCATTTGCAGATTCCCAACCTTGGATAGAAAATATTGTTTTTGATCCACAGTTGTTGTTGGTACCTTTAAAATTTTTTACTTTGTCACAACTGCTGTTATACAGGGTACGGCACAAATAACACCTCTTTTTATGATCTGGTAATCTTTAACAAATCTTTTATTACAAAATCATAAGCATGTAGTTCTGTAACATAACAATATTTTAATTACTTTAAAAAGAGCATTACTTCTGCCAGACCCTGAATGTTAGTATATTATAGTAAAATGATAAAGAGATATCAGGCAAGACATTTTTCCTGTTAGGAGGATAAAGCAAAACAAGTAATAGACTACAAGAGAAGATTTTAACAGTGCTTAAAATACTAACAAGTAATTAATCATAGCAAAGGCATTTTAAATTTTACTTATATAAATGGGTAAAATATTAAAATTGAATCTAATTATAAAGCTGTTCACAAGTTTTTGAGCTAATTTTTTTTATTTTTCTTATTTTTATTTCAATAAGCCAAGCTCTCGGTAGCCAAGATTGACTCATATAAATATGAAACATTTGAATACATGATATACAAGGACTGTCCAGAAAGTATTCAGCCGTGTAATATGAAAAATAGAGTTTATGGCTGAATTATTTTCTGAACAGCCCTCGTATATGTGCATACACATATTTTTCTATTGTAAAGAACCAATAAATATTAATATATAATACATAATGTATGCATAATATAAAAGAGTATATGTGTCTGTGTATACACACACACACACACACACACACACACAGCATTTTATGTCCTCATCCATGCTGCATATAAAATTTGAAAAGTCTCCTTGCAGTAGGTAGCAACACCTACGATAGGGCTTTATTCAAAAAGTCACTAATCTTTCCAAAGGGTGATAATAGGCAAGTAATTATTAACTTTTTTGGTTTCATACATTTAGAAACTGATACTATTCTTGACCAAGTACCTGTGATGTAATATTCCATGAGAAATTTCTTTATGTTCCACAAAAATAGGGTTCTGTGGTCAGAGAATTTTGAGAAATGTTGAGTTAAACAGAATTAAACTGCTGTATTTCATGCAGTATCTCAGAGCCTTATCTCTAATAAAGGCTTATAAGCTAGTAAGTATTGTGGTGCTCCTTGGGGAGAGAAATATAATACAGTTCTCAAAGATATATGTCTTCCATAACAGACACCATTTTCTTTCCTTTATATCTGAATAAAAACAATAACCCAAGAATAAAGCCATTTGAAAAAAAAAAAAAAGTGGAAAATAAAGGAAGGAAGAAGCATTGAGGGAGTACTGAGAATTTGAAAGATAGGAAGTATCTTTCCTTAGTTGATATTCTCCTGGACTGTCATGGGTTTCTATAAACAAAAGGTTCTCAAACTTTAGTGCTCATCAGATTCACCAGGAGGGCTTCTTAAAACACACACTCTCAGACCCACCCCCAGAGTTTCTGACTTAGCAATGGCTAGAATGGGATCTGAGAATTTACTTTTCTAGCAAGTTCCCAGGTGGAGCTTAAGCTACTAGTTTGCCAACAACTCTTTTGAGAACCTCTGGTCTATGGGAATACTGCCCCATCCAACAATAAATTTATGTGCTTACTAAGCATTTTTTTTCATGTTACTGACAATTAAATTTCTAAAGGGGCATATGGAAGGTATTTTGATATCTAATTCCACATCTCTGACCTCAGTAATGATATTAGAACTTATATAAAAGGTCAGTCCAAGTCATACAAAAAAAAGAAAAGGACTGGGCATTTCAAAATTCTACTCTACGATTTCTCAGTACAACTTCTCAGAAATATTAATTTTCCATTTACAAAGTAGTGGTATTAGTTCTAAAGTTAAATGCATAAGAGCTTTGTGTGACATGTTGCTTACATTTACTCTACAAATCTCCCTAGAGTGTTTCTCTAAATATTTGCTATGTACCAAATTTTAAGCAGGTAAAGGATGTTTTTAGTAAATTTTCCTTAGCTTTCCAATAAATTAATATCTTTACTAACTGCAGAAACGATACTCAGCTGTAACCATTATTCCTTCTCACTCCTCCAAAAACTATCTAGAAAAAGACAAGTTAAAAGGAGGGAAATACTTTTCACATTAACTAAGTAAACAACTCAATACTGATCATGGCATTTCAGCATGGACAAACAGAAGCTTAAGTATAGATAGATTCCCAAACCTCAAAGCAAGCAATGAATACATAGTTTATCAGTTGTACCCTGCAGTGATGCAGTAAGGAAACAGTATATCCCATACACTTTCTCCTTTTCATTGTAAAGAAAGTGAACACTGTCTAAGGAGTTCCAAGTATTTGTTACTATTTTGTTTACGTATTAAGAGTAGTCTCAGCAGCACTTAGTTAACTTCTTATATACTATCACTGGAAGCTTATTAAAACTGGAATGCCTGCAAAACATTAACACATCTAAATGAAAAAAAACCCCACTCAGATAGCTTAATAAACTGCAAATAAGAAATTTAGAAAAATAATTAACCTCTTCCATATTTCTTTCACTAGTTATGCAATTACATTCTTCCAGAAATTCTTGGAGATAAGTTAGAAAAAAAATACTTTTCCAAGAAGATCACTATTATAAGCCTGAAGAGTAAGAGTGATGTAATGGAGAAGGTGGAATGATAGGAACAAATATATTAAAAACATCAAAAATATAAACAAAGGTGAATTGTTTAACTGGGCCATAAATGTACCTATGAGTCTTCTGGCAACCATAGTAAATAATACATTTATTGAACTGTATCGTTCTTACTGCTTGATAAAAAAAAGTGTGTTGGCTAATAAGTACCTCTCTGTAAAACAGACTGTTGATATTGTGGAAGACATAAAGAACAGGACAAGGAACCTGCCCACAAGGAGTTTACATTATCTTATCTCTCCTGCAATTTCAGAGGCATGAAGAATGTTGCTGGAAGGGGCTCCAGCAGTTGACATACTGGGATAGAAATCAAAGAAAAACCATGGGGTAAAAATCAAAGGTGGCTAGGGGTTCACGTTTAGTGGTATTATGGAGAAGGAAGAGGAACAAGCTTGATGGGGAGAATTACGTCTTTAAGCCATAATTAATCACAGCTCTTCAGTTTTGCTTCAAACAAACATGAGTTTATACTGGAAAATGTGTGGTAAAATGGCATAGATAATTCTCTCTCTCTGGTGAGTCTTACTTTATCACCTCCTTTTCATTAGTATGATATTTTATTCATTACACCTTCATTCTGGTTTTGTTTCAAATCCATTATTATTGGAGCTGAAGTATATCAGAATGAAAAGCCTTTCTTAATAGGTGTTTCTTTCCTTCTTTCTTTCCTTCCTTCCTGCCTTCCTCCCTCCCTCTCTTCCTTCCCTCCTTCCTTCTTTTCTTCCTCCCTTCCTTCCCTCCTTCCTTCCTTCCTTCCTTCCTTCCTTCCCTTCTTTCTTCTTTCCTTCTTTCCCTTTTCTCTGAAATCTCTGACTCAGAAGTAATGCCGTTTTTTCTTATGTTTCTCTAGTGGGAGAACAGGAAACTTGGAGGAGAAAAAAGTGAAATATGATTAAATATGTTTTATCACTAATACTTCAAAGAGAGTAAATGTCATGTGAGGTCTTGAGAATGTGGAAAAAGTGAGGGAGAGTCTTGATTTAATTTCACCTGTCAGTTACCTATTAACATATATAAGTCACAGTTATGGCTATTATTGCAAAATATTAATGACATCAGCTGAATACTGCTAAATAGTTAAAATCATTTTAAGTTTCCTTCTTTATTGAAACATGTTTCTAAAATATTCCAGGTACTTTTCCTATGTCTGAAAGTTAAGTCAGGTGTCCAAACCTGAATTATATTTTGATCACTGAGGACTGAACCAAAGGTCTCAGGGTCATCTGTTCTGAAAAACAGAAATCACTATGCAGAAATGGAGATGAAGATGAAAAGGTATAAGAGACTGAGCTGACTGCATGAACTTCAAGATACAGTTAGTACATTTAGAGATACTTCTTTTAAAAATCTTGAAATTACTTTCCATTTGCTTATTTTCTTATTTTTTTCAAAATCAGATTGTTTGGACTAAATTCTAGTTATTGAGGATTCTAGTTATGTTTATTCAAAACTGTCAATGTATGGACTCTCTATGAGAATTTCTCTTTGCTTTTCTATAATCAAACTGTTTGGACTTTGAAAATATCACTGTACATTAAGAGCAATATTTATTAATTAAATTTTAAATATATATTTTTATTAGACTAAGCAGTCACCTTTTACACAAACCCTTTTCTACAGATTATGACTGTATCCTTGACTCAGAATGACCTTATGAGCACTAATCATGCTTCCAAGAATACCTGGATTTGCAAGCTAGCCATCTGCTGTAAAATTCAATTTTGAACATGTAAAGGCAAAAAATAACACCTGAATATTACTAGATTATCACAGTAATTACTTTAAAATAATATTTAACTATGGCTACTCAGCAAAAAATTTTAAATCCTTTTATAGTGTAAAAGTACTCAAAATGCAAGATTTAGAGAGCATCCAGCAGTATCTGGCCAAAGAACATTTCTATAATGCTAAGGAACAGAATTAAATTCATAAAAATCAGCAATCTGTAAATCATCAAATGTATGTTGGGATGTGGCTCAGTGAGGGAATTTGGCACATAGGTGTTTACAATTTTCATTCATCTTTAAGTAAAAACTGAACTGGGGGTGGAAGTACAAATGCAGGAGGAGAGATTATTGGTCACCTTCCAGAGGAGTCCATATTTATTCTCCCTCTCTCAAAGTTATTCAAGCTTATGTTTCATTCAACAAATAATTTTAAAACTCCCAATATGTGCTAGGCACAAAAGATACAGTGGTAAACAAGAGAGCATCTAATGTGAAACCAAAGCAAGTGTGGCAGACCTTCACTTAGTAAGATTCATTGAGATTGGATATTAAGATGAGCACAATGGCAGTAGGCTAAAATAAAATGTCAACCTTCTCTTAGCATCTCAACTCCATCACTGGCTTTCCCTTCCCACTTCCACCATGTAATTTAAAGTCTTGTTATTTCAGATCGTCAATACATAAACAGCTTTCTAAGAGGTCCCCCTCTTGCCAGTTTCCTTTGCTCTACCAATTCATCTTGCATAGGTTGATGATCTCATTACTTTAAAAATGTCAGATTGCTCAGAGATACAAAATAAAGTTTAAGCTCCTCACTGGCTTTGAGGCTACTCCTCTGCCAACATAATCTCTCTGCTTTAGCCTGGCTGACTTAACAATCAATTCACAAAACACACATCACAATTTACCTCCCTCTGATTTTATTCAGGTTATCCAATGTTTCAAATAATACCTCAAACACCACTTCCTACATGACTGCATCTTTCACCACCACAGCTGGATGTAATACCAGTCCCTGCCTCTCCCCTTGGACTCTTTTAGACAATAGTTTGTACCTGGCTTATGGCAAATAACACAAAGAGCTTCATACTAAGAGGCCAGGCAGGGACCACATCTTTCACAATGTATTCTGCAGTACTGAACCCTATGCTAACAAGCAATAGGTTTCAATAAATAAATATTTGTTGAGTGAACCATTTCTTTGGGAATTAAATGCATACAGAACTCTTAATGGATTTAACAAGACTTTCGGTATTAAATGACTCCTGACATTTATAAAATTCTTGTAGTAAACCACAACTGATAGTCCTACAAATTAAGCACTGGTACTTACCCTTGTGTGAAAAGAAACAGAGGTAATAGGATTCCTATGATTTGCTCAAGGCCATACAAGGAGCCTTTGTTACAGCTGATATTAAAAGACAGCATTTTCTATGTTTATGTCATTTGCTGATACAATGTTTCATTTCCAATATTTCCATGGTTACATCTGCAGTTCACCCAAGAAACAGGCATTTATCAAGACTACTCCTAAGGCTTCTTTGAAAAATAAGACTATAGTCCAAAATATATTCAATGGAATATTATTCAGCCACAAGAAAGAGAGAAAGCCTGCCCTTTGTGACAACATGGAAACTTGAGGGCATCATGATAAATAAAATAAACCAGACACAGAAAGACAAATACTGTGTAATTTCATTTATATGAGGAATCTAAAAAAGCTGAACTCAAAGAGCCAAAAAGTAGAATGGTGGTTACCAGAGTCTCAGCATTGGGGAAAACGGGGATATCTTAGTTAAAAAATACAGACTTCCAGTTATAAAACAAATAAGTTCTGGGTATCTAATATACAGCAGGGCGACTATAGTGAGCAATACTTAATTATATACTTCAAAGTTATATACTTTAAATGTTCTTGCTACACACAAAAAAAGAAAAGGTATTTATGGGAGATAGCAGAAATGTTAACTAACCTCATTGTGGTAATCACTTCACAATATATACTTGTATCACCACATTGTATACCTTAAATGTACACAATGATATATGTCAATTATATCTCAATAAACCTAGCAAAAAAAATCCTTCCTTTAGTGTGGGATTAGTAAAATAAAAATGAACAGATAAGGTTTTAAAGTTTTTCAGTTGTTTGGAAGTTAAGAATTAATTTGTTTCTATATAGAATGTTTTTCTGGCTAATAGAAAAAGTGAAATAACCAGGAAATTGCAAAAACTGTAGAAATTATGTTTTTGTAAAAGCTGGAAAATTTTTTAGAGTTCATTTAATGGAGCATATGATAATCATAAACATTAATAACAGAAAAAAATGACTTCTGGAATAGGTGTTTATCAAATGCCTAAAACAAGAATAAAGCTCTTGAAGATATTAAACAGTCTTAAATTGTTACTTCAGCATTCTCTCTTTCACAAATAAGATAATTAAACTTTTAAAAATCTATTTTATTATTAAATTTGTTGAGGTGACACTGGTTAGTAAAATTATGTTTCAACTGTACAATTCTGTAATACATCATCTCTGCTTTGCATTGTGTGCTCACCATTCAGAGTCAGTTCTCCTTCTATCACCATATATTTTAACCCTCCTCCCTCCTCCAGCACCCCTTCACTTCCTTTGCCCTCTGGTAACCACTAAACTATTGTCTCTGTGTATGAGTTTTTGTTTTTGTTTGTTTGTCTTGTTCTTTTGTTGCCTTCAGTTTTATATGTCACATATGAGTGAAGTCATATCATTCCTAACTTTTTCTGTTTGATTCAAATTGTTACTTCAGCATTACTCTCTTTTACAAGTAAGATGATAAAAATTTTAAGGCAAAGTGACAATGTAATCCTAAAATAATTTTACCTTGAGAATATAATATTCAAAAACATTGGTACTAAACTTACAGACCTCAGACTCAAGTAGGACTTCATGAACCTGACCTCAAAGGCAAGGGAAGTAAAAGCAAAAAGAAAAGAATGGGACTATATCAAACCTAAAAGCTTTTGCACAGCAAAAGAAACCATCAACAAAGCAAAGAGCAGCCAATTGAATGGGAGACAATATTTGCAAATTATGCCTCTGATAAGAGGTTAATATCTAAAACATATAAAGAACATGTACAACTGAACATTAAAAGAAACAAACAATCCAATTTAAAAATGGGCAGAGGACTTGAACAGGCACTTCTACCAAGGAGACATACAAATGGCCAACATATATATGAAGAAATGCTCGACTTCACTAGCTGTTAGGGAAATACAAGTCAAAACCATAATGACATACCACCTCACACCTGTTTGAATGCTTATACTCAACATGACAAGGAATAACCAGTATCAGAGAGGGTGTGAAGAAAAAGGAACCCTCATACACTGCTGGTGGGAATACAAACTGGTATAACTACTATGAAGCACAGTATGGAGTTTCCTCAAAAAAATTAAGAATATAGTTACCATATGACTCAGCTATCCCACTTCTGGGTATCTACCCCAAAAAACTGAAAACCTTAATCCACAAAGATATATGCACCTCATGCTCATTGCAGCACTATTCACAGTGGCCAAATCATGGAAACATCCCAAGTGTCCTTTGATAGATTACTAGCTAAAGAAGCTGTGGTACATATACACAATGAAATATTTTTCAGTCATAAGAAAAGACAAAATAGGGCCATTTATGACAACATGGATGGACCTTGAGACTATTCTGCAAAGCAAAATAAGCCAGACAGAAAAAAACCAAGTACCATATGATTTCACTCATTTGTGGAACACAAAGCTGAAAGCAACAGAAAACAAAAACTCATGGACACAATCAATAGTTTAGTGGTTAGTGGTTAGCTGAGGGTAAGGCGGGAGGTGGGTTGGGGAGAAGGGACAGGGACACAAATATGTGGTGATGGAAAGAGAACTGACTCTGGGTAATAAACACATAGATGAAGTATTATAGAATTGTGCACATGGGACCTGTGTTATTTTTTACTAACCAATGTCACCCCAATAAATTTAACAATAAAAAGAAAAGAGAAAAAAAGAAAAATGTTGTCTTCAGAAAGTATTTGAAACTGAGTAAGAGATCACTGATATTTTAATGCTGACTACTCAATGTACCTAGATACATATAAAATATGGGTGAAGAATTTAAAATCAGAGAGGAAATAAAATTTTAGTTGTACTTTTGTGTTCTAGAGACACAAATTAAAACCTTACTGATATATAGTTATCTAGCAAATCATGTTGGATACACAGGCTATGTCTTAGTATAAGGAATGTGTCATATTTAACACAGATTAGACAAGTGTAACTGTGGACTCTATTTTCAAACTAATGGATAGTTTTTACAGTTTAAAACTCACCTTCACTATCTAATATCTACCCACAAGAACATAGAAAGGAACAAAAGGCTAATTTATTTTCTTCCAATTTCCAGTGGGTAAATAAAAAATTGAGTATCAACAAAGCTACATATGCCCACTTGGAACAGAAAAATATCCTATTTAAAGGATACATTTAAATGCATATGGCCAAAATCGATGGATCCTGTACTATATCTACTTCACTGAATAGAAAATTGGACATGACACTAAACAATATTATAGAAATTCATTATGAGCAAGCATTGAAAAAATAATTTATTTCAACTTCAGAAACAACACGGTTAAATCCAAATACTGGCGATTATTTAGAAAATAAAAGGTTGAAGAACAAATGAAATCATTTACTGACTTCTAATGACAATAAAAATACAACATTTCAAAATTATTGGGACACAGTGAAAGCAGTAATAAGAGGGAAATTTATATCATTACAGGCTTATCTTAACAAGGAAGAAAAATCACAAGAAAACACCTTAACATCTTATCTTAAAGAACTAGAAAAAGAACAGCAGACAAAGCCCAAAGTCAGCAGAAGAAAAGAAATAATAAAAATTAAAGCAGAGCTACACCAAATAGAGAACAGAAGGACAACAGAAAAAATTAATATCACAAAGAGCTGGTTCTTTCAGAAAGTCAACAAAATTGACAAATCCCTGGCTAGACTAATCAAAGGATGAAAGGAAAGGACACAAATATCCAAAATTAGAAATGAAAGGGGAGAAATTACCACTGATACCATAGAAATACAAAGGATTATAAGAAAATATTATGAAGAGCTTTATACCACTAAATTTAAAAACCTAGAAAAAATGGATAAGTTCCTAGAAACCTACAGCCTACCTAGACTGAACCAAGAAAAACTGGATAATCTAAGTAGACCAATCAATTAGCAAAGAGATTGAAATGACTATCCATAATCTCCTGAGAGGCAAAAGCTCCAGACCAGGTGGGCTCACCAATGAGTTTTAACAAGCATTCAAAGAATTAAAACCTATCTTCCCCAGACTCTTCAAAAAAAATTGGAGAGGAAGCAACACTTCCAAACTCATTCTATGAGGCCAACATTACCTTAATATCAAAGCCTGGTAAAGACATCACAATATCTCAACAGAGACCAATATCTCTGTTGAACACAGATGCAAAAATCGTAAGCAAAATATTAGCAAATAGACTAAAACAATGCATCAAAAAGATTATACATCATGATCGCATGGGATTCATCCTGGGCACACAAGGATGGTTGAAAATACAAAAATCAATCTATGTGATATACCACATAAACAAAATAAAAGACAAAGACCATATGGTCATATTAATTGATGCAGAAAAAGCATTCGACAAAATACCACATGCATTTATGATCAAAACACTGAATAAAGTAGGTACAAAAGGAAACTATCTCAACAAAATAAAGGCCATATATGACAAATCCTCAGCTAGCATCATACTGCATGGGGAAAAGCTGAACCCTATTTCCCTAAAATCAGGAACACGACAGGGATGCCCCCTGTCACCACTGCTATTCAATATAGTACTGCAAGTTCTAGCCACAGCAACCAGGCAAAAGAAAGGAATAAAAAATAATCAAATTGGTAAAAAATAGGTCAAATTGCCACTATTTGCAGATAACATGATCATTTATATAGAAAATGCAAAAGAGTCCACCAGAAAACTATTATAAACAATAAATGAATATAGTAAATTCGCAGGATAAAACATCAACGTACAAAAATCAACAGCATTCCTGTATACAAACAACGAATCCTCAGAAAAAGAAATGAGGAAATCAATTCCTTTTGCTACCACAGCAAAAAGAATGAAAAACCTAAAAATTAACTTAACAAAGAACGTGACAGACTCATACACAGGAAATTATAAGACATTTTTGAAAGAAATTGAAGCAGACAGAAAGAAATGGAAAGATATTCATGGATAGGAAGAATTAACGTTGTTAAAATGGCCATTTTGCCAAAGCAATCTACAGATTTAATACAATGGCTATCAAAATCCCACAAGCATACTTTAATGAAATAGATAAAAGGATTATCAGATTTATATGGAAGCATAAAATACCTTGAATTGTCAAAGCAATATTACATAAAAAGAATAAGGCTGGTGGCATTACACTCCCTGACTTCAATTTACATCACAAAGCATCAATCATGAAAACAGCTTGGTATTGGCAGAAAATCAGAAACACAGACCAATCGAACAGAACTGAAAACCCAGAAATAAATGCACAAATTTATGGACAAATAATTTTTTATAAAGAAGCAAAAAATATGCAATGGGGAAAAGACAGCTTCTTCAGTAGGTGGTGCTGGGAAAGCTGGGAAAGCTGAAAAAACATATGCAAAAGAATGAACTTGAGCTGTGAACTCTCACCATATACAAAAATTAACTCAAAATGGATTAGAGACCTTCATATCAGACCTGCAACAATAAACTGTATAGAAGAAAACATTGGTAACAAACTTACAAACCTAGGACTCAAGGAAGACGTAATGAATCTGACCTCCAAGGCAGGGGAAGTAAAAGCAAAAATAAATGAATGGGACTATATCAAACTAATAAGCTTCTGCACAGCAAAAGGAACCATCCACAAAGCAGAGAGACAGCCCACTGAATGGAAGAAAATATTTGCAAACAATGCATTTGATAAGGGTCTAATATCTAAAATATATAAAGAACTAATACGATTTAACAAGAAGAAAACAAACAACCCAATTAAAAAGTGGGCAGAAGAACAAAACAGACACTTCCCCCATGAAGAAATAGAAATGGCCTGCAGAAAAAATGCTCATCCTCATTAGCTTTCAGGGAAATGCAAATCAAAACCACAATGAGATATCACTTCACACCTGTTAGAATGTCTATTATCAACAGGACAAGGAATAACAAGTGCAGGAGAGTATGTGGAGAAACGAACTCTCGCACACTACTGGTGGGAGTGCAAACTGGTACAACCGCTATGGAAGATGGCGTGAAGGGTCCTCAGAAAATTGGGAATGGAGTTATCATATAACCTAGCAATCCCCCTTCTGGGGATCTACCCAAGAAACTTGAAAACCTTAGTGCGCAAAGACTTATGTATCCCAGTGTTCATTATAGCACTTTTCACAGTGGCCAAAATATGGAAACAACCAAAGTGCCCTGTGACAGATGACTGGATAACGAAGCTGTGGTACATATACACAATGGAATATTATTCAGCTATAAGGAAAGATGAAATATTGCCACCCACAACAAAATGGATGCACCTAGAGATCATCATGCTTAGAGAAATAAGCCAGACAGAAAAAAACAAAACTATGACTTCATTCAAGCCAGATAAGAAAAACCAAAACCTGTATGACTTCATTGATATGTAGAATATAAAACTGAAAGCAACAAAGAAAAAACAAACAAACAAAAACCCATGGACACAATCAATAGTTTAATGTTTCTTTAGGGACAAGTGGGGAGGTGATGGGAGAAAGGGGAGGGTTGGGAAAGGAGGGAGGTGGAGGCAAATACATGGTGATGGAAAGAGAACTCACACTGTGTGGTGAACTTATTATACAAGAAGTTAACGATTCACTGTAGAATTGTACACCTGGAACATACGTAATTGTTGCTAACCAATGTCACCCCAGCAAGCCTAACAATAAAAAAAAAGTAAACAAGAAAATAAAACAATATGAAGAAATACAGGAAAAAGCATGAGTTAAACTTGCAATTACACCAAGAATTAAAATTTGACCCTGCAGTGAGAACTGAAGGCACAAAAATAAAGACATTGAAAACCCAAGCAGGATTGCAAATCTGGATTAGACAGCAACAAGAACCAGAATATAAATTTAAGAAACTGGTTGATTGTCAACTGTAACTGGAAAAAAAATTTTTTTAAAAAACGGAAGAAAAAAACCAAAGACAGATTACATGGTAGAGGAAATACCAAAATGAACAAACAAATAACCCATGGACACAATCGATAATTTAATGTTTATTTGGGGACGAGTGGGTTAGGGAGGGGAGAAAGGGGAGGGGGTGGGAGAGGAGGGGGGGAAGCTAAATATAAGGTGATGGAAAGAGAAGTCACATTAGGTGGTGAACTTATTATACATCAAGTTGACAATGCACTGTAGAATTGTATGCC